>APFE030834454.1:339747-373198 GCA_000404065.3 Pinus taeda
CATAATATTTTAATTAAATTATTATCATTATATAATTATCTATATATGATTCGTTAAGTAGAGCTCTGGAAAAGAGAAGGAGAGAAAGAACTTTAACTGGGTTGCACATCTCCCATGGAGTTAAAAGCATAAATCACTCCTTGTTTGTTGATGACACTTTGTTGTTGGGCAGAGCTTCATGCATGATTGCCCAAAGATTTAAAAAAATCCTAGATAATTTCATGGAGGTCTCGGGTGGTCTCTTAAACAATGCAAAGTGCAAAATATATGGCTGGAACACCATCTCTCACATCATGCAAAGAATATCCTAGATTCTTGAGATCCCCATACAGGAAAATTAGAGCCATTTCTTTTACCTTGGACTTCCCATATCTAAAGAAAACCTTAAGGTTGAGTTGTGGAGTACACAAAATGAAAAGATGAAGGAAAAAATCCAAAGTTGGGGAATGATGTGGCTGGACATTTCAGGCAGGGCGACTCTAATTAAAGCAATGCTTACTGCGTTGCCAATATATCAATATGCCACAATTCTGGCTCTCGCCAGCATTATAAACAAATGGAATTAATAATAAGAGGTTCTCTTTGGCAGGGAGGGAAAAAGGAGACCAAAAAATTCAGCTTGGTAAAATGGGACCGTGTAATTCTACCCTATGAGAAAGGAGGCTTATTTATAAGGCTGCCTGGATTGATGAACGTTGCCCTAGGCACTAAAATTATATGGAAAATGATAACTGGTAAGGATAGTTGGTGGAAACAAACTTTGCTATGAAGTATATGAACCATCAAAGAACCCACTTGCTGGATGAAAGTGTCCCCATAAGGCCATGCACACAAGTATGGAAGCTAGTCAAAAAATGATGCCTACTATCATCAAGCACACCTCGAAGATGCCCGGCAATGGTACAAGTATCAAGGTATGGGAAGACATAATAATGGGAAAATAACCTTTAACATCCCTTCCAGGTTGCCAAGAGATAAAATATTGGATGCAAACCAAGGGGATAATCTCCCTTCATTCTATCTCTTGTTGGGAAGACAGGAATTGGCAATATTGGCATATTACAAACTTCCCTCCAAATTTAAAATCCAATGAGATCTCTTAGTGCACCACCTCAAAGGATCCACCCCAATAAACATGGAGGATGAAGATACAATCATCTGGGATCCAAATGGAGGTGCTTACTCAGTCAAGTCCGGATAGAACGCTCTCCAAGCTCAGCAAAATGAACAAGATTGGGCACCTTGGAAATCCATATGGAAAGTAGAAAGTCTCCCTAAAGTTAAAATGATCAGTTGGACCCTACTAGAAGGAAAAATCCTTACTGCTGAAAACCTTAAAAGAAAAGGATTCTCAGGCCCATCAAGGTGTTCAATGAAGAAGAAACCATTCAACACCTTTTTCTGGATTTCCCATTTACTAGAGAGTGCTGGAAGCAACTATCTAGTCCCCTAGAAATGGATCTCAATTTCTCCAAAACTTTTAATGATTTTTTTTATTGAAGGGAAAATAAATTATCCTTACTCAATGAAGAATAAGCAAACTGTTAAAAGTTTTTGGGAAAGTCTCCCATCTTTCCTATGTTTGCAGATATGGCTCTCAAGAAACAAAAGCATTTTCAAAGACCAAGTACCAAAGATTGAAATAGTTTTGCTAAAAGCTTGGGGACTCACCTCAGAATTTTTAAACATGAAAGGACTCAAAACAATAGACAACAGTTGTCTCTAGCAAGAAGAAAGGGATTAGATCAGCAGGGCAACAATAAGAAGTAAATGGAATATCAATCCCAATGACAGACCACCAACCCAGAACTGGAAGATAAGATTAAATAAGGAAGAATTCATAACATGGAAAGGAAATTTGAATAGGTATTGTCTCTTTTTTAACAGGGACCCTAAAAATAATCCAGGTAGAGCAAGTGCAGGAGGGATCCTCCTCAATCCAGGCGGAAAATTCTTGTCTCTTATGAGTGGGGGTTGGGGGAAACCTCCAACAACAAGGCAGAGGCTTACAACCAGTTAATGGGATCTAAGATTATTGTCTTGAGGCTTCTGCGAATAGTATTTTGTGTAGAGTTTTCTTCCGAGATTATCGCATCCATAATTCTTTGTATCGACGTTTCGAGCCATCAAATGTGGCTCAACATCAAGATAGATCAGAAAGTGTGTAAGCTAGACCTCTGTAGAATGAATAAATAGAGGTGTGAGATGGTGTTGGAGTGAGAAAGATGGTAGCTGACTGTCTTAAATTAGGTTAATTTGTAATTATAGAACTTTGTAATACATATTTCTTACAGTTAGTATTTTCATAGTTTAATTTTTAATCTTAATTAGTCTTAACTTTAATTTGTTTTATCATAATATGAAAGGAATAATAGGGTTTCTATAATTTTAATAATTTTCATTTAAGTATGTTTGTATTAAATTAATTAAATTATGAATGCTATTTAGGATTTCTCATAATGTTAGTATCAAGAGGATTAGTTTATTAGTAATTAACAATTTTATTGTAATAATTGAGTGATGTTAATTTTTATTTTATTTTTATTTACTTTTGGGATCTAAGATACTTAAAAAAAAGGAAATAAGAGATTCAATAATAATGGGAGACACAACAATTATAATCGAAGCCATGGTCAGCGAAAGAAATCCTCCAAATGTTGTCATGCAACGAATCTTCAAAAGAATAAGGCATAATTTAATAGGCCTAGGAAATGTCACTTTCAAGCATATAGTGCAGGAATACAACAATACAACGGATCACTACGCAAACATGGCAGTGTCTAGGCCCGAAGGGGAAACAAGAGAGGATGTGGAGGTGTATCACACATCTATTCCTTAAGTTCTTTTGAACCTACAAGAAAATTATGTTAAAAATCACACATCCCTATGATAATTTGTGGCTCAAACCAAAGCAGATATGCAACATCATCACATATGTCTGCAAGGATATACATTCAAATGGAATAGCACAAAGGCTTGTCACGACAGAAGCTTGAAGATTGACATTTCCCATCCAATCGCACTTCTCCAGGTATGCATCATTTCTAAGCGGGTTAAGCCTTTCTTGACCTTCCTCCCTTCTTTAAATATTGGGCTTCCCTTTTATATTTTCTCTCACAACCTTCTCCCTGCTCATTCCGATGACCCTTTCATCCATCAAGCTCCTTGTGTCTCTGGTCCTATCTACCTTCATCGCAATCCGGGCTCCTTTCTGTTTCACTTTTACGCTACTTCTCAGTGTGATCTCATTCCTCCTCCACGCACGTTGTTAGCTGACCGATTCCACTCTCTTGCCCCCATTTCTTCCTTGAGTTCATCTCTTCTACTCTGTTCTCATTTTGACTGTTTGCGCATCTTTTCTCTCGCCTCTAGCAGCCTCACTTCTCCATCCTTTACCATTGTCTGCGTTGCTAAGCCTCCTCTTATCTGCTCCTTGTTTCGATCTAATACAACAGGTTGTAGCTCCCCCAAAGGGAAGGGAAAACAACGCTTCTACAGTAAGAAGAATTAGTGGTGTCATTCTAACAAGGAAAAAGGAACTTCAGAAGAGCACATATTTCAAGCAGAGTTAACAGGAAGCATCAACACAATAGAAAGGATCAAACTGTTCTTCAAAGGAAAGTAGAAGACTGCTCAGAAATGGAATTTAATCCTATTGAACAAGCCTCTCAAAACAAGAAATGTGCCACCTGTAGAGCCAATAAATTTATGATCAGCAAGATAAAGGAGATAATCCAAGATCTGAGGTTCCAAATGAGGGCTGAAAATAGTGATCTGAAGAGACAATTGGAGAGTCAAAATGCATAAATAGATTTCCTCAACGAAAAATGCTTTCACCTTGAGGAGACAATTAACTACCTCAAGAATATCACATTGAATCAAGAGAGAGAAAACTCAACCTAACAAAGAAACAATCATATATCTCAACAAGATCAATCAGTGAATAAATATTAAACTGTATCTAAGTGTTTTAGAAGTCCGATAGTCATTAGTAATTATGTTATGTAAGTGCATTTTACTATTGTCACAGTTTGTAAGGCAATATGCCATAATAGTAAGAGGTATCTCTGGAATTTTTGGAACCATGCCTAAAGGTTTCCGAGAATGCATTCCCAACCTTCTATCCTTCAGCATGATTCCATCCAGCACCAAATGTAATAGGAGCTTGCTCCTCTTTCTTTTTTGGAATACATAAAACCATAACCGATCTTGTAAAAAAAAAAAACTCTTTGAAGTTTGGTTAATAATAATTACTTCTCATACATTACGATTTACAATATAACTAGCTTAGATCCATCTTAACTTTGGACCTACCAAGCACATAGAGGGATCACATATCTATTCACTCTAAAAGACGTTTGAACCTCAAGAGATTTGATCCCTCTGGATGTTTAGTGGATCTAGAGTTAATATGGATCTAGGATAGTTTATTTATTTTTATTTTTATTTTTAATGAAATGGTTAGGATTTTATATTAATAACTAACTAGTTACAAGGCCTATCCTTTTACATATTCAATTGATTCATTTGCTTTTGGATTTAGACATGCCCAAAAAAGGTGTTTGTTGTTGCTGCACTTAATACTTACTATATAGCTAAATTGATAACATCTAAGGACCTTTCAAAATAATCCTTCAAGAAAGGAAAATAAACTAGCCTACATTTGACAACCCAACTTCAATTTTAACTTCGATAGTTGCCTCAACATCTTGCTTCAATTGTTTTGGAACAGGGATCTGGTTCATTTCTACCTCCTTCCTT
This sequence comes from Pinus taeda, assembly GCA_000404065.3. Taxonomy (NCBI): domain Eukaryota; kingdom Viridiplantae; phylum Streptophyta; class Pinopsida; order Pinales; family Pinaceae; genus Pinus; species Pinus taeda. The sequence continues at coordinate 344,509 of APFE030834454.1, forward strand.
GTTTCCTTGCTCGCATTGATTCCCTCTGCACCCCTTCTGCTTGTTGTTTCAAGTTTTCCCAGACAAAGGTCCAATGTATCAAGTTTAACATGCAACCTCTCAATCTTTCTATGAAGCAAACCAATCTTTTGATTGAGGAGCAACAAACGAGTATGATTCTCTGTGGCCACCATTTACCCTTGCCAATAAAGCAGAGATAATACATGCTCCATTGTTGCGGTGATGTAACCAAGCTGACAAGTGATATCCTCTTTCTCCTTGATAGTCGGGTTCTACGATTCACCCTTCATACTTTCACCTGCACTTCAACCTGCTTTGTCACTTATGGAAATTCGTTTCCATACACGAACTTTTGCATTGAGGATAATGGCCCTATGTGTCTTATAATGCCATTCTCCTTGCCTGCTTGTTCCTGTCAACCCATGCTCCCACTCTTGACCTTTAATGTAATGTCTTGCCTTATTAATTCCACTGTCTAAACATTTCTTACCTAATTCATCACCACTATAACTCTTTACCAACACCATTAGGACTCTAGTAGTCAAGCGTGCTTGCTTCATCTTGCAAATGAAGATGACATGCTACAACTCCCTCTTAGATTTACTAAGGTTAATTTCTGGCCTCCAGTTGTCCCAAGCTGTGTGATTATCCATAATCCTTGCCAAGTGTTTGAGAGTGCCCAAGTCTTGACATTAAAGAAGAGCCACCAATCTTATGTGGGATGATTATGGAGGATGCAAGACGAGGACAAGGTTTGGCATGAGATCGTAGAGCCTCCCAATAACTCATCCTTCCACTATTTTCTCTTGATTCGGTCATTGCACCATATACCTGACATCTAATTTCGTATCTCATGGTAGAGGTATAAAAATACCATTACTATTATCTTGGGCCAAATCCCTTGTTCTCTGAAGACTCTTTTATTAGCTAAGGCATATGCCTTGGAATTCAAATTCCTTTTGACATTATGAAACTCAACTATCTCAAATTTCTCAATTTGCATTTTTATACTTTGCATATATGTAGGTTGATCAACGCTAGAATTCTTTGAGTTTAACCACTTATTGAATGACTATCATGGAGTCCCCAATACCATCAATTGTTGAATGTTCCATCAAATACCTAGATCTTGTCCCTGCCACAAAGCCAAAAATTATGCTTGGCTATTTGTAGTGCTCCCCAAGCCCCAAGTATATTGAATCTCGATTTCTTCATTGGGATAATAAATAACCCCTCTTGCTCTTGCATCCCCCAACTAGTTTAATTATTAATTTTATTTTATTTTTAAATTAAATTTTATCATTTTCTAATGTAATTAGATGGAATCAAAATGTCATATACATATAATTAATGTAATTTAAGAGGGTCAAAATATTTAATAAGAGAGCATTATAACATCTCCTTAAAAATACCTCTACAAATTAGCTCGTTGTACATTATAGTGAACGATATAGATATTTCACATATAATAACATATATACCAACAATACATCATAATAATGAAGTTTCAACTATACGATTTGAGTGGCTTTTGGGACATAAATTGTCCATTTAGTGGTGAAAAAATTGCATTTCACATGTATACACAAACCAATGTTGTGGCCTTTAAGACATAAATTGTCCATTCAGTGGTGAAAAAATTGCATTTCATATGTATATACAAATCAATGTTGTGAATACCGACATCCATAAAGATCAGAAAACCAAAAAATCATAAAAATTGAGAAAATATCCATAGAAATAAGAAAATTGCATTTCATATGTATATACAAACCAATGTTGTGAATACGGACATCCATAAAGATCAGAAAACCAAAAAATCATAACAATTGAGAAAATATCCATAAAAATAAAAAAATATCAAAAACATCGACAAAATTAAGATACCATATAAATATTTTTAAAAATCTGCCCACATTGGTCTCTAATAAAGCTCACTTCATTCCGATAAGAAATCTAATGTATTTACTAGGATATTGAAAAAATAAGAAACCTAATGTATTTACTTGGATATCGAAAAGATTAAGTAAACTAACTAAGGCCACTCACAAATTTCGTTTTAAACAAGGGTTTAATGTAATCTCATCCAATCCCAAGTTTTACGTTAAAGACTACTGAGATCCATTTGTTTACAAAATTAACATAACACATTTTCCGATTATAAATGATTCTAATCAATGGACCGTGTTTCCATCGGGTAAGAAACAACACGGAAGTTAACATGTAAAATCCTGGTAGATGCGATTTGGGGGTTGAGATCACTTTCATTTCATGATGTATGATCAATTTAGGGAGCTGAATAGCATACTAGTTTATTTTTAAAAATCGGAGAACATTGGCTAGGCAAAAAAATCATGAGATAAAATGGGATAGCCAAAAAATTCACGAGATAAAATGGGATATCGAGATGTTCGCAATAGTGATACCAAGAACAGTGATACCAACAATACAACATTGGACTGAGTCTCTGATCAGCATTCCAACGTCGTGGGATGCTGGGACGATGCACAAAATCATCCCTTCTTTTGTATTTCGGCATCAACTCGCTCATTCAGAGCAAGGGTAAGCAATACTTCTTATCATTGGCTTCAACTTACTTGTTGGGGCGTCAGAGAATATGTTGGTACTCAACACTGGGACTTGACGTAGATCGTCTGCAAGAATCTCATGATCAGAGTATTAGAAAAATATCATCTTCCTTCAAACAATGGTTTATGCAATGCAAGCCAGCCCTAAATAGAGAGATGCAAACCCAAGTAGAAGATATCAATTCAATTCTTTCAAGAGGAAACTGGGGTTCAGAAACTGAACATGCACTTAAAAGTCTTAACCTAACCCTAACTGAACAATGTATAATTAGGGTTTTGAAACTTCAGAAGGATGTGGCGTTAGGCATCAAGTTCTTTGAGTGGACCGGGCAGCAGAGTGGCTACAATCATAGTGTGACAGCCCATTACGCATTCTTCAAGATGCTGTCTAGGGCTGGTTTATCTAGGGTTATAGAGGAGTGGCTGGATTCGTTCCGGAAACAAAACCCTTGTTCTGGTCCAAGGGTTTATTCCATTCTGATAATGGGATATTCGCTTGCCGGGAAGTCTGAATTGGCTCTGGAGTTGTTTGGGCAAATGCGGTTTCAGAATTTAAGCCTGGATAAATTTTCGTACAGTTTGTTGGTTAGAATATTGGCAAAAGAAAACTCCTTTGCTGTCATAGATGCTATTGAGAAGCGAATGCCACAGTGGGGCCAAGGTAGGATTGGGGGCTCTGTGAAGATTCAGGGTTTGTGCAAGATGGGCAGATTAGATGAAGCGAAAGGCGTGCTTGATGAACTGAGGAGAAATGGTCTTACCGTGGATGAGGTCGCCGTTGTTTCTCTTGTTAGTGCTTTCTGCAGAGACGGTAGGATTGATGAAGTTGCGCTGTTGATTGACGAATTGAGAGAAGAAGAGGCTATTCGGACTTCTAAAGCATATGAGATAGTGATCAAGCATCTCATTGAAGAGAATAGAGTGAATGAAGCGCTGATTTACTTTAAAGAGAGGGTTTCTCAGGGGTTCCATCCCGGGCCTCGTTGCTACGGTGCATTGGTTACTGGCCTTTTGAGATGGAAGAGACACAAGGAGGTCTATTGTTTACTGAATGAGATGAAAGACAAGCATATTTGTCCAGACACGATCACTATCAATGCGGCCATTCGTTTTTTTTGCAGAGGTAAGTTTGTTGACATTGCAATGGATCTCTTCAATGAAAGATCAAAAATAGGGTTTTCTCTGGATAAGCTTACTTATAATAAACTTACAAATGAGCTTTGTAGGATGGGAAAAATGGAAGAAGCCTATAAAGTTGTGGAGGATGCGATGGCGGCAGGTTTCTTCCCAGGCAAACATACACTTGCTATTCTTTTCAATGCTCTGAGCAAGGCAGGGAAATTTGATATAGTTCACAAGCTTCTTGATGCCGGAATTGAATGGCATTATGTCCCTGATTACTCAACATCTGGTAAAATCATTTCTAGCCTCTGCGAGGCTGGAAGAATAGATGATGGATATTTGTTGCTTGGCAAGTTGAGGAAAATGAATGTGGTGCTTAACAAAAGAACATACTATGCAATAATAGATGGCTTCTGTGATGTAAAACGGGGAGATATGGCTTCCAAGTTGCTTCTCGAAATGCAAGAGAGTGGGCATGTACCTAGTCGCTTAATTGTGAAAATGGTTTTTTCTGTTCTTTGTGAAACAGGCCAGATTGATCAGGCTCTTCAATTATTAGACGTACATGTGTGTGGCTCCCCTCCAGATACTGGTTTGTACAATAAATTTATAAAGATCATCTGTCAGGCAGGCAGGCCTAATATAGGGATAAGAATTCTCGAAAAGATGGTCGAGGATAACTGCACGCCTGATGCCACATCCTATATTAACTTGTTACATGGCTACCTGAGAAGTAAAAGTGTGGTAAATGCCCTGAACTTGTTTAGAGAATTGCTGGCAGAAAATATCTTTCCCGTGAAGCTTTACAATGTTATGATTAGTGGCCTTTGCATGGCAGAGAAACTGGAGCTTGCCCTTATGTTCTTTGAAGAAATGATTAGCAAAAGGCTACTTCCCAGCCTTGGATGTTATGAGAAACTTATTTATGCCCTATGCAAGGAAGGCAAATTTAATATGGCACTAAGAATTTTTAGTGGTATGAAGAAGAAAGGATATCGCTCTTGTACTTTCGTTTACAATGTGCTCCTGGGCCACAGCTTTAAGTTACGTGAGGTTAACCAGGCGTGGTTTCTCTTTGATGACATGCGAAAGCAAAAGTGTGCTCCTAATGTTGGAACTTTTAGTATTTTAATTGCTGGATTATCTGATGCGCGGAGGCTAGAATCCACCATAGGAGTGCTCGAAGAAATGATGGAGCAATGCTTTGCTGCTGACATTCTTATTTATAACATGCTACTACGAGGCCTTTGCAAGGAAGGTAAAATGGAACTTGCTTGTGATCTATTCAACAGAATGCCCAAAAAGGGCTGTGCACCAAATGCATCAACTTATGACTCCCTAATATATGGTTTATGTAGAGCAGGTAGAATAAATGATGCTCAGAAACTCATGGGTGAAATGTTAGAAAATAAATTGCATCCTAATAGGTATATAAGCCATTTGTTGAAGATGGTGTCTAACCGAGGCCCAAAATTTGTATGAGCATGCATTCTTTTGTTTCTGGCCATATTCAATCTCGGTGAGAGCACGTGTGTTACCGTTCTATTATGATGATTATGAAAAGTCAACTAGATAGGTGGAGTATGAATCACCTTCTAATACACAGGGGAAGCAGAGTTGAGAAAATTATGTACATTCAGGAAATTAGCATCCACATTGTAATACATAGGGGAAGCCGAGTGGAGAAAATATTGTACATTCAGGAAATTTAGCATCCACAATATATTCACTTTATTGATGAATATACATCAGTATCAGATTTAGACTGGGGACTTGAGCCATACATTGGAGAATCACAAGATTGTGAGTGGAACTTTTGCTGCATTCACAAGAAATCAACTTAATGTTTGAAGGTACCATCTGCCCTCTTATGTGCTAGTGTAAATTAAAAATAAAATATGCTATTTTACTGAACAGGTTAAGTACTTTTTGAGAATTTTTTTCTAATATATTGTAATGTACTTGTAAGACATGATCTTTCAGACAATTCAGAAGTAAGAGTTTATTCAAATAGGATGCACACAGCGTCATATCTTTGAAGCAAGATTGCAAAAATTGGAACCTGAAATAAACACTCTTTTTACTTGGTCCTGTCCACTGCCAATTTTGTTCTACAAAAGAACTGCTATTTCTTGATCATTCTCACACACGGTTATTAATTAATATGAGATGTTAGTGCTGGAAATTGTTATAGTCTGGGATGTAATAAGCTTTGTTATACATGATGGTCCTTCGATTCTATTATCCAATCTCTTGTTAAGTCCTGAATTGCACTACCTTTTTTTGTAGCGAATTTTTCTTGGCATAACTCATCATATAATTTACATATTTGACTCAGAACTGGTGCACGTTTTTTTTCTGGAGTGTACATTTTTTCTTTGAGTGAGTGAGAATCCTGAGTAACTAAAAGAAATCCACTATGACCAGAATTACAGTGACTAGAAATTTGATTCAGAACCGGTTCACAATTTTTATCTTGTGTATACATATTTTCTTCAAAAATGCAGAGAGAATCCTGTGTAACTTAAAGAAATCCACTGACTGGAAGCATAGTGATTAATTAGACTGGTAACTGGCCAGCATAGATTGGGATTTGGTTCTGTGCAAGTGATGGTAATATCAATGCGTTAACTAGCTTTTGTGGGCCACTGTAGATGAATTCAAACACGCAACAAGTACCTTCTCTGTGTTATTTACCATAGAGTGTGAAGCCTGTAAATCTACGCATAATTATCTGGTACAGTGCCTTCTCAACCATAGGATCTTTCAATTCTGCTTAAGTGGACTTTTATGGAAACACTGGGAAAAAGTATATTGCCACTCACTGATTGCTTAAATTATTTTTATTTTAGGGGCATTTTTGGTACCTTGTGTAAAAAGTTATCTTGATAAGCATGGTAGAACCATGAAGTTAGGGCACAATACAGTTTGGTGACTTTGGTCCAATACCCTGATGGTTTTAAAGTTAATATGTTTAATCCAATAATGGGCATTTCATGTTTGGTGTGGACTGTAGGGATGACCTTTAAACAATAGGCAGGTTGGACCTCTTTAATTGGCATGGAATGGTCAGTCTAAATGTTTTCGAAATTGCAGAAATGAACGATTGTGCCAAAGGGCACTTCCACAGCTTGGTATAGTAGAGATGTCACATGCATAATGCTTATGTCAGCATATGTTGGCTTAAAAAAATATAATACTCATAAAGAACAAATAAGATTTATTTACAAACATAAATAAAAATATCTCTATATATGAAAGAGGAAGATTTGATATGTACACACTATATAAAAACTACCATATAAATAGTTCAAAATATATATATAATATTTACACACAGGTAGGATCTATATATATGATAATTACAAATAAGAATTGTTACAATGCAAATCTAAATATTCTAACAATATTTAAAACTCTATTTTTAAATATCCATATCTCCATGAGTTGTGAGTTCTAATGAGTTGAGTGAGACCTACAAGCAGCCTAGATCTATCATAAATGATCAAAAAACTTACAACTCAAGGGATTGATCCTTCTTAGCTCTAGATAGGTCCAGAGTTAAATAATTCCATGTTTTGGGTTAACATTAGTTAATAATTCTGTCTTATCATCTACCCCATACATTTTGGAGCTTTGAAGAAGCTTTTAACGGTACCTTATCATGAAAATAAGACTGCAGGTTTTCGAAGATTTGTGACAAGGGAATTATTTGACTGCTGTAAGTTTGTAACATATTCATTATATTGGCCTTTTTAAGAATTTTAGGCTAAAATCACTTCTGAATTGTCCTCTCTTGGGCGGCATAGTTTATTTTTATCACATCTACTGGAAAATATTATGTTGTTGAGTCTTTGCTAAGCTTTTTAGAATATAAACTAGGTGATGGGATGGTACCATGGACTTTAGGGCTATGTCACAAGGTTCGCCGAATTTGAACCTTCAGGTTCGAAATTTGACAAACCCATTTTTTTTTTTCAAATTCGTTCAGGTTCGGTGAACCTGATAGTCGAACCTGAAATTCGAACCTTAACGAATTCGAACCTGATAGTCGAACCTCGAACCTTAACGAATTCGAACTTGAAGGCGAACCTAAAGATGAACCTGAAGCCCAATTTTATTTATTTATTTATTTATTTATTTTGCGGTGAAGTTAGATTTCGGGCAGTTTTTGTCAGTTGCCTTGAGGTTTATTAGAAAAACCATGGGCAACACATGGTTTTCTCTTGTTCCGCTTCCCAGGTTGAAAATGAGCATTTGACATATGAAAAGGTTGCTCAATATTATTGATTCCACAAAAAAGGGATGCTGGTTAATTTGATCACATCCCACATATTCCTTATTGCTTTTTTGATCATTTGTTTGTCCCCAAACAAGCCTTTTCCACTAAAGAGGAGAAGCATTGTACTCGACAACAATCTGGGCCCAAAATGGCAACTTCTCACTTCCACATTATATTTTTGTTAGGCCACGCAACATCTAGTTGTAAGACTGGTCCAATGTGGTTGGGAATTTACCCTGAAGACGTTGTGCTTTTAAAAGAGTGAGACTTTTAAAGGCCTTAAGATCTTGTAATTTAACTTGTCCGTTATCTTGAGCCTTCCTTTTGTTATTAATGTTGGGGTAATAGTACTCTCAAGTACTTAATTTAGCAATGTTGTAGTCACTTTATATGTTAATGGCATATGATCAATGTAATATTTAAATGTTTAATTTAGGGGTTAGGTGGTTAAAGCACCATCACCACTGAGGTGCTTCATAAATTATAATGAGATATGAGGCAAAGGGGTGTGGAGAATTGTATATGATATACATTATTAATAAGAATCTCTCTTTTATTTTCTCTCCATCTTTTATATTCCTTTTTGTATGTGTTTGCACCCTAAATTTCTACTTGGCATTAGAGGGAGTAGCAGCGTGTGATGGCCCTGGCCTGTCTAAAAATATTTGTAATCTTGAGGAGAGATTACATCTATTTCAAAGAATCAGGTGCATAATTGTAAGTTTTATTTTAAAATATTCGAAGATGTAGAATTTTTTTTCATGTTTTTAGAAGTTATTTTTTTGGTTTTGTTGTATCTAGAGGAATCGACAACTGGGACAGACTTGTACTCGTGTGACATGGGGTCGATTCTTGTCACTACCACTAAACCTCTAGGTGAATGCACACATGGCCCGCAAGCCTAATCGAGGGGAATTTGAACCTTGAACCATATACTTCACAAAGACTTCATATCATGGCGATCACCAATTGAGCTGCCCTCTTGGGGTCCATGGTTTTAGAAGTTGTGAACCAACAAGAGGCATTGAAGCCCTCAAAGATCATATTCTTGATTATGAAAAGGATAAAGGACTAGTAGACATTCATGGAAGTCATTCAAGGAGAAAAGAGAGTTCTTCTAGGGCATATTCATATGAAGGAGAGAGGACCCGTTAACTAGAAAGCATGAATACAACATTGGCAACTTCTGTAGAATGGCAACAAAAATGCTATATAGGATCAGGCACAACTTGTATCACATCAATAAAGTCTACATTGTACAAACAACCTGTATAGATGTCACCCACCACGATGACATATATGAAGTGGTTCAGTAAAGTGTAGAAGCTCACGTAATGTAGATGGTATTGAGTGACTAATGTAAATGGACAATGTGAAGATAAAATGCAGAATATATGAATAATATCAATGGAGGTAGGACAGAGACTTTAGGAAACTTGTAGACTGAGAAACAACTTTTTTACAGCAAAGGTCTACCCAAATAGTAGTTAGGGTACAATGAGGTTGGGGATTCACAACCAAACTAGAATGATACCAAATGATTCAATCAACAAGTGGTTATTACATTTTTTAAGCCAGAGATTAGAGATGTCAGATGTGGAATGTTGCTGAAATCTGATGAAAATTCTTTAGGAATGTGACACAATTGCTAACACTTATTTGATGGATGTTTCCAAATAAATGTCCATCATCGATTCTCAATAGTTGACTTGTAGATTCTGGCAGAGAATTTCAAGGTACGTGAAAGCATGATATAGCTGTTATGTTTGTGCCATTGCAGGACTTGAAGGTATATTTAAGTGTACAATTTGTTTTGACGATTCAATTTTGAAAAGTGTAATTTCATGGACTAGTATGCAATTATTGGTTTACGCCCATAGTTTGCAAAGCAAAGTAGAGGGTCATGATGAAATTGCTAAAGGTCACTTGTTTTGATTAGTTGCTAAAAATGTCCAGATAGAGGGGTTCTGAACAAGGAATGCTTAGTTTTATTGATTTTCTAAGGGAATCCAAAGGAATTATTGCACCATGAGGATGTGTGAGGGTGGTGGTCGTCAACCTAACAGAATTGGAAGAATGCCTGGGGGGTTTAGTAGAATTCTGCCTTAAACATGAGGGTAATGATGTTATGATGGAGCACTGATGAAGAGCCCTTGATATGTAGCATTTGTTGCTTTGTTGAAGACACATATATATGTTGCCTGTCCAGAGAACCTAGTTTCTTAACTAGTTAACGAAAATGCCTTGATGGTTGGAGGAGGATCCATATGCAATCTTTACATCTGAAAATTTTTAAGTCAACATTTTGTTGTTGAGATGTATATTTAACTTAGGGGGATAAATATTTGAGAAATATTATTTTTGTGGGGGTGTTGGTGTATTAACACTCGAATGGTGTTTAAGTTAGGAATCATGTGGTTGCTTAAATTGTCAATGACATGTTACCAATGTAGTATTTAAATGTTAAGGTTAGATTGTAAGTGATTAAACCAGCACGGAACTTAGGGGAGTTATAAATTGTAATGAAATATGAGGCAAGGTGTGAATGAGTTGCGTGTGATAAGGCATAATTAACGAAGAATTGTATTTCATTTTCTTTCCAGCTTTTTTATTTTTTGTATATGTTTTTGCAGTCAAAATTTCTATGATTAAGATGATCTAACATTGAACAAGTTGGCCAAAATATTAGCATTTAAATCGTTGTCTTAGCAGTTCATTAATAGCTTCCCATCAAACCATTTCTATTCCATCCAAGTAGGTCGTAGCTTAAACAAACAATTATTTGGAATCTTTTGACAAATTGCAGGAAAATCAGGTTGGTCCATTGCCTGAAGTCTTTGAGATTGATTAAGATTTCTCATAGAAAATCACTTACCCATGTCATTGTCACATATCTCCTCGTATTTCAAAGCCATTCTCATTCAACCTTGTTCTTGCAAAGGGAGGTATTAATCTATTAACCCAAGTTACCCTCTGTATGTCGAGAATGTCCAAATTGACAGTGCAGTGAATTCCCATCCTCGAGAAAGGTTCTGGCCATGGATAACTTGTTTGTCCTTGGAAGTTTGGAACATTTCCTGAAGAAGGAGAAATGATGGAAAGTTGTTGGCAAGACTAGTTTTGACATCCCTAGATTCACATTCGTAGGTGCCATTTTTGAGGAGGAATCATGAAAATTTGTGTGCATATTCTTATTAGTGAGGAATTGCCATGTCGTTCTGCGATATGACGACTTGCTGTTGTGTCCTAACTTGAAGGGTCATTTTATGCTCCTAGCATTTGGTTGCTAAATGTTTAAAATCAGAGTTCCTTTTTCTTCCTCTAAAATATTGGGTTTCTACCATATCATCTGGCGATCCCACAAAATTCCTCTTCTAAGATTTTTGTCACCCTTGTTACCTGGAAGACCTGTTCTGTATCTTCTTGGAGATTGTCTACGAATATTGATTAATAGCCATATGCTCTAGGTTTGTAGGGGACATGCAAAAGCTCATTAGGGAGTTAATTCTCCAAAGTTATTGCTGCATGAATCTGCCAGTAATGACGGTTTAGAAAGATTTATTGATACCTCTACTTAAGTAGAAGTCTAAGAAGATAGGAGTGAAGAGATCACTTTTCATGAGCATAATCATATTCAGTTATCTATTAATTTACAAAACTATAGATGGATCGACTAAGTCGAGTCTTTTTGTGGAATCACTGGACTGTCTCCATTAAGTTGGTCGCATGAATCTCACTTGTGAGAATGGTTGTCTCTGTACTAGGTGTCTGAAACATTTCTGTTGTGAGTTTTAATTTGGTGACTAAATTGGCAAGTTGGTTGCTTAGGCATGAGCTTGTAGTTAATGTGAGGTTACAACTTTACACAATTGTCAATGTTGCCTTCATGGTCTTTGGCATGGGTTATCAGTTGGTATTATTGGTTTTGAGGGTGTCTTTGAGCTGCAAATGCCAAAAAGTGTCTGCTATGGCAATGGCATCTGGTAGTGTGTATAGTTGTTATCATTGGCGACTTAGTTTCCATGCTGGTGATTAGTATTGTTGATATCTCTAGTTTAACGAGGTAGATGTCATGTTGTCGACATTGTATAGTGATGTCTACTAATGTTGATTACTCTATTTTCTGTTTTTGCACCTTTGGTTTCAATCTGCGCCAACTTTACTTGACAAAAAATTGAGGTTACTATTATTTGGCTGTCGAGTCTAGTACTGTATTGGTGCTGGTTTGGATTATCTGTTCTATGCTTTTAGAAGAGATTATGGATTAATGGGCTAGATTTTGTGATAATAATGTTTATTGCTTAATGCAAAATATGAACATAGCCTTCCAAAGAGATTGTTCTTATTTGCTTTTCCAATGTTCACAGGATATTGAAGATAACTGCCGTTTCATCTTCTGCCTGAGAGAAATAACATTCAACCCATGGAAATTCAGTTTTCAACATTTTTTTATCTCAAATCAGAAGGCACACAGTTATGTATACTTCATCTCAATGAGAGAAGTTAATCAGATAGCTGCAGCTTATAATTCATCATTGTAGTTTCACTGATCCATGCATCGTAGTTTAACTCATCCATGCAGGTGGCATGGTCCATGCCCAGAATTAGCCCTTCAGGTGTAAGCGAACCCTTATATTTTCTTTCTTTACCTTGGTTAGTCAACCTGTATAATGAAGTTGACTGAATTGCAGAAACAGGAGGTTTCTTTGGAGTAATTAATATTTATTACTGGAAACTGTTTTCCCTCAATTCTGTCATTGCAATACAGCTCTAATAGCAATATTGAAATGGTGCAAGAAATGACAATGATGAGGCAAATTTGGTAAAAATGCTTGCTGGTGATGTCTGTTAAGGTGGAAACTTATATGACTGTTAAAACTCCGTACATGTATAGTCATCAGGATTCAGGATTGTCTTCGTATGTTTATTGTGGGCCATTTTGTCTTCAGAGAAAATAAGAAGATTCATTAAAATTTGCTACTATAATTTAAAACTCCACATTTATCGTGGTGTGTTGCCTTTAGCTGTTGTCTTGCTTTTAGTATTGTTGTTTCTATAGAGGAGAGTGTCTTGGTAGTGTCATTAGATCATGTTCACACTTGGTGATATCTTGCTTGGGATCACATGGTGGTTAAAAATTTTTGTTTCCAGACTGAATGATGACTGTTACATCCTTGCTAGAGAAAAGTTGTGGCTTGGCTTAGACTCCAGACTGAATGATGACTATTCCATCCCTGCTTTAGAATTGTGGCTTGGCTTAGTGCAGAGTTAACTGCATGTTCAGTGAATGAATTTGAAATTCCCTTTTAGTCAGAATTTGGCTTATGAAGGCAATAATTTAGAGTATTGAATGGAAGAAATCTTAAAAGTTTGATCAACATTTCATTTTCATTTGCATGGACATCGTTTATCCTTTTTTCTTTAAACCATGGGAATCAGTAACTCATTGGAATGATCTAGGCTATGGCTGGGATCAAACCTACTGGCTGCCACTATAACCCAAGAGTATATCCAACAACCCACAATAACATGTGATTTTTTTTTCCACAAATTTCTTAGGTTATCTAATTGTCTTTGTTCATATTGACTTTACAAATGTGCAGAATTCATCGTCTTCTTTTCCACACAAGATTTTTCCATAACATGAAAGAAGGGCATAGGGCTGAGGGGTTCACAGCTTTAACATGTGGATAGGAATTTTAAAGTGACTGCCTTGACTGCCTTATATTTCTTCAGAAGTTGGTTGGTGTCAAAATGGAAGTAAGAGTCCATTCCCTTGTGGTACTAAATGTAGTGAAAGAATGAACTTGCCTGAGGAATTTGAACGTATCGACTTCCAATTATAGTGGCCTTACAGAGTTTTTAGGATATGGATGCTAATGGCCAATTGCCTACAAATATAGAACCCTCAAACTAAGGCAGAAATTAATTCTATAACTCTCTACAGTGTCTTAATCATCAGTTATCTTAATGGATGTTAGTGTCTTAGATAATAGGGGTTATGTCGGAGGGTAAAGTGGAGTCCCGACCCTCTGATCCATTGTAGGGGGAACAAATGAGAGGAGAATGGAGTGTCTTCATCACCTCTCAAATTATCAGTGACGGTTTTCTTTCTACTAACCAAAAATGTTCTTGGAGAGAAGGGGAGAATGAGCAAAGAAAATATTTTTATTCGCATTTTGTGGGAAACTTGCTGTTCTGTGGTTGTTTGACAAGAGCTTTTGCTTTACAGTTTTGTTATATCTCACTGTTTTAGTTGATAAACATGTTCATCTTAATTGGTCCTGGGATGAGAGGACTATGCTAATATTTCATTTGTTCCGAGGACTAGGCCAGAAGGTTGTATAAACTTTAAAGTGACCTTTTTTTTGGATCAGCGGAAATATTCATAATTATTTATATAAAACTGTGAGAGAGCACCTTGTACATGCATCATTTCCAGTCCATTTCAAAATTGGGTCCGTGACTCTCCCTACACAATTGCTAACAAAACCAGATCATAATAACATGTTTCTTATCAAATAGAGAATTTTTCAAAACAGAAAGAAAAATATCAGATCTTCTAAATGGCTGGCTCTGCCGAGCCTGTTGATTTGGGGTTTTGGGGCTTCTGGATGGGCTCACTTCCGCAGGCATGGAATTTCTTTTCCATTGAGGACCATGAGCTGTCTATGCAATACTTGATTAATAATAATCTCCATGTACTACAACATTCTCGTCTTAAAGTCATCGTCCTCTAGCATCTGCTTCTCCATCCTTGCGCCATCAGTGATTGAACATGGTTTCCAACGACAGGATGATAATCTTCTCAAACTCAGACCTCTGGTGGGCATGCAGTTCATTTTACTTAACCTTACACAAACATAACAAGGATTGTAGTTGTTCTCATTCATGATTTTGTCAGTCTTTGACTTTGAACTCGAGGAACTATTGCCTGGATAGGAATTTATTTGCATTATCAAAGTTGCTCTTCAATTGCTCAAACTTCTTCCCTGAGCCCCTTGGTCAGTCTTGGGGCCATTTCCCCTAGTTGGCCGTGGTTTTCCTACCGACTGCAGTGCAACGCAAGGGAACATGGGAGCCTATTTGTAAGAGCTCACCAACTGAAACAGAGAATTAGACAATCCCTTCATGTCTTTCTCTTGAAGCCTTTCTTGCAATCGATGTTGCAAACATTGTCATCGGGATAAAATCGGTAAGGGTTTGGAAAACCAAAAAATCATAAAATTGAGAAAATATCAGTAAAAGTTGGCAAACATCTGCCAGGCCAAAAAAATTGTGATTTTGTGATAAAATTGGGATGTTTGCAACACTGCTTGCAATAACTCCCCTGTCAATAACAACTATCTGTTATTATCATTACAATATTGGAAGTATATTCAACAGTTTTGTTGGTGTGCATTACAGAAGGTAATGATTATCCTATTTTCGTAAGTGTTTCTATCTGTTTACCACTGCTGTAGTTAGACTTGTAACTTGGTCAGGAACAGTACATTTCTGCCTCTTACGAGAACGCTATTATATCCCTGTTTATGAAAGATGATTATGCAATAAAGTATCTTTGCAAATATCTGCTGCAAATTAAATAGTGGCATACCTTTCTATTCCTTAATTTTTGTATATTGGATGATCAAATTTTAAGTTCCGGGTTAAGAGAACACAAGTAATTGGATCAATAAAATTAATATGGACAATAAACAGTGAGCTCTTACGAGTTATTGGAAAAGGTAAGTTTGCTCATGCAAGCGGTCTGAAAATTTCAAATTTTCAATCAAGTCCATAATTATGAATAGATTTCCTTTCAACTTCCAATTTTTCACAGCTCAACTCATTACTCGTGGCTCTTCATACGAGTGAATGTTTTGTTCATTTTTATGTTTTTTGAACACATTCTATTGCAATACACACGCACTATTACGAAATAATCATGTATGTTCCTCCACATGATTTGACTCGTTCTATTTCATTTCTCACATCCATTTCCTATGCTTTTGGTATGATCTGAAGGCATAATACTGAATGTGGAAGTACTGGGAAAATTTTCTGTATGGCTTTAATATTTGCTCATATGATTAAAATATAGATCTTCAAATACATTTGTTTTGATCCAAGGGTGAATAATTGAGTAAGAGGCGTTGAAAATCTTCTCATATGATTTTCACTCATTCTTCTTGCTTTCAGCTGAAGAGTTAAGTTGTGTTGGACTTGGTGTTTTGACTCGTGATGATTTTACATATGTTTCCTTTTCCACTACATAATCTTCAAGCTGAAAATTAAAAATGCTTTCCAAAAATGCCCATTTAAACAAGTCTGAAATGTCTAACATCTGTTCATCTTGAAATTATTTCTATGACAATATTACCTCTCTATAGGCTTCGAGATAAAAAGCAAGTATAAAAGATGGGACTCTTTTCCATGGGATTTATTATGGATCATACTTCAGTAACTACATCTATTTTCTGTGTTGTCTGTGTTTTAACTTCCGATGCATGAATATTGATTTTTTTTGGTTGGAAATCCAGTCCCTAGCTTGCTATGCCGTTATACAGAGTTAGGGTCATTGAAAATTGGCTGAAGTCTAAAACACACAACTGAGTGCATCTGTGATACAGGAATAAACAAGAGCATCTGGCTACATCTAATGGGCCTATGGGGAGGACAAGTTTCTTGGATATAATTCTCGACTGTAAGACCAAATTTCCAAGTAATTGGGTGAAGGAAAGATACTCTGGTTGGAAGTAGAGTTGGGGCGATATGGAATTTCTGCATTAGAACTGTTTTAGTTCTGAGTTGCCAGTCCCGATGCCCATCTGTTTCCTTCATCCTTTTCACCTCAGAGAATAGATATCCATGAAGTCATATACTGTAATACATGTAGCTTTGATTAATTGCTGTATTTAGTTGTACATAATCTATCAAATAATTCCCTTTTTGTCAGTTCACTGAAGCTGGGTGTTGTGTATTGATTGAATATAAGAAAAGTTCGGATGCTGTTCGTGTTTGCTTAATTTGCTGTAAAATATGGCTGAAGTGAATTACATTTTGATACTCCTTGAAAGTTCTCTTCGCTTTAAATGGATGCTTAAGTCATCAGTTCAGTATGGCTATTCTTTTTGTTGGTTTATTCTGTTCATATGTGTACAATTTTTATAGAGATTGTGATCACCTCTTTCAAACTAAAATGGCATGGCATTTTTCAGTAAAAATTTAAATTTTGGTCTTAACTGTGACAACTGTAAATAGAATTTGCATACCTTTATAAGTTTTGAGAAAAATAAGCTTTATCCATCAATGTAAAATATACTGATATATATTAGTGCACAGTCAATTAAAGTGATTTAATTTCAATGTTTCACCGAGTTTCCAAGACGGGGAAGCACGGGAGCAGGATATGCCATATATAAGCAAATTCAAAATTTAAGGAAATGGGGGACATCCCACTATTTATTTATTTTATTTATTTATTTTTAAATTTAACATATAAAAATAAGAAATTAAATTCCAACAATATATCAATAGTTAAATAGTAAGTCTCAACAATTATAATTATGAAATGTATTTCTAAATTGAAATTTATCAATAACTATGAAATGTACTTCTAAATTGAAATTCAAGATTTTGTATTAGACTACTATGAATGATCATTTCTAAATTGAAATTCAAGATTTTGTATTAGACTACTATGAATGATCATTTCTGTAATGTACATCTAAAAGTAAATTCAATTCGCCATTTGACATTATGCAATGTTCCATCTAAATTTGTAATTTGACATTATGCAATGTACATCTAAAAGTAAATTCATCACATGACAATGATATTATGTTGAAGTTTAAAACAATGTTATTAGAACCAAACCAGTCATGGTAGACCCCGACATTATGTTTAAGTCTAAAACAATGTTATTAGAACCAGACCAGCTATCGAACTGGTAGACCCCCTAGATCAGGAATTGGTCAGATTTAGACTGAAACTGGTAAAAAAAACAGACTAAAAACGTGGTTGACCAAAAACACAAAAATATTCAAATTTTAAAGAAAAACATATATATTCATGTGCAACCATATGAATCCAAACTATTTATACACAGATAAGCAAAAGTTCTCATTTATATAGTATGTAAGGGTGCACATAAAGAAAATAGCATTGAGAGCAATCCATCTCTAACCCAGAAATACATCAACAAAGAAGCTCCACATGGCCTCTAGCATAAAAAAAAAATCATGCTACAACAAATACTTACATATCATCAATATCATTACCTATATTGAGATCTTTGTCATCAATATCAAGCATTAAAACAAGATAGAAAAAACATAGCATGCCAAGTCAAGATTTTGTTGAGTGATGGGTACTTTTTTTAGTTGACCCATGATAAACAAGTTCAACAACCAATGCTACTAAAATCAAGGTAGATAGAGGGCTTGATACTCTTGATTAAATACTAGTTCCATATCCTCGTACGTGACAAAATCCATTGGAGCATTGCATTCCCCCCAATCCTAAAATCCTAGAAAACTATTAAATTTGCTCAATTTTAAGTGAGATCTAAAATTCTACTTTCTCCATATGAAATCCAATGAGGTCAGAACCACTCTCAAACATACAGGGTCATTTCATGTTAATGTTAAAAATTTAAGTAAAATGATGCTTTTATTTTAAAAATTTAACATTAACATGAATTGCATAACATTAGCAGGGCAATATAGTCAAATACTAGGTTTTCCCTATCATAAATCATTGTCTTTTTGAAAAAAAATTGTGTTCAAAGGGTCCTGGGCAACAATGTACAAAACCAACGCCCCTCTGTATCCCTCTTGCATTCCCCCACCCCCCTTACAAGGGAAACATGTTCCCTCATTGTAGAAACATTCCTCCCAACATTTCCCCAAAAGGGGGATGTGGGGTTACGTTTCCTTGTACTGGGAGCATGGGCGAGTGAGGGGGCGTGCTCCCCACCCTAGGGCCTCCTTGAGTTAGTAGGAAATAACATTCAACGTATATAAGACATTGATAATAGTTGTTTTTTCCTGAGGGGAGTTTGACAATAGAAAATACCATAATTTTATTCTCAAAATAAAGAAATGTTGCTGAAGGGGTTTGCTTCCATTTTATCTTTTTTTTGGGGTAAGTTTTTGGGTGGTCTCAGAGACAGGGTTAACATTTGTTCTAAGTGTGCATAACAAGTCACTTGGATTTCGAAATGACTTGATTTACCCCACTGCTTTGAGGCATACAAGATATATAATGCTCTGAAGTGTTTTCTCATTTCAAGAAAGGTTTTGGGCTGCATACATGTTTTATGTATCTGCATTTTCCTTGGGAAATAGATGCTTCTGCATTTTATAAAAAGGAAATGCAAGGAGTTTGTGGAATGCCCTTTGCATAAATTGTTTGTTTATTTTTATCCCGTGTTTGTGGAATGTCCTTGGTGCTCATTGCCAAGCGAGTAGGTTGCAAAACATGAATGTTGTATAATGGATTTTTATATGGAAGTAGACATGAGAGAGCATTGTTTGTAAGATGAGAAACAATTGTAGTTGAATGATAAACATGTTGGACAATGTGACATAGGAAAATATTTTCTAGAGCTAGGAAGACATTGTTAGAATCATTACCCTGATCAGGCACTTATTAATGGAGACTTAAGGTGTTAAATATCTAATCTTGAGGGTTTAAGGTATAACATAAATATTTTTCTAAATATTAAGTCAGGAGAAATATAACGAGTCATATGTGAATAAAATCATATCTATTGGAAGCTAAAACCAAACGTCACTTCCTCTTGTATATATGCATGATAGGAGTTAATGAAAATCATTCAACCATGGAGTTATTCCCTATGCCTATTAGTGGTATTAGAGTAGGCTATCTTTTAACCCCACGATTTTCTCCTTGACACTGACTGTTGGGCATTTCATTCTCTCTCTTATGTGTAGAAACACCCCTTTATACTTCAGTGTCATATTTTCCTCTTTGTTGCTTCTCTTGCTACAAGTGGATCTAGCCTGTTTTTTTAATTTTCTGAAATATTTAATCCATGTCTTCCAACATATTTGAGTTTTTGTCTTAGGTGTTCAGTCTCCCATACAATTATTTCCACAAAATTTTTCATTGATTATTTTGTTTTCTTCATTCAAGTCTTCATTTGTGGCTTGTTTGTCAATTTCTTTTTCCTCCCAAAGGTCAAACTCACATTTTCTCAGAAGTTATCGGCAGGCCGATAATTTGGTTGTTTTAAATTTTGGACTCAAAATTTCACCCTTGTATATTGGAAGTGCCTATAAAGATGACATGCAACCAGTCTTCAAGCTTCCTAAGGGTTGAATTTGAAATTGCTAGGGTTTTCTACTATTTCTGGGAGCAAATGTGAGGTATATGGATTGACCTCTGAAGCAACATAGCCATCAATCTCTATTTAGTAAGAAACAATTCATCATATGGAGATGAATTGACCCTTGGCTATTGTATATCTAAGACCTATTGGTTTGATAGTGGGAGATAACCCAACACTAGGTATCATAATCAAAATATCTCTTCTCATCTTCAAGAATGATAGCACCTACCTAAATTGAAATATCTCTTCTCATCTTCGATAACAGTAATGGCAACTCAGGCATAACTCCCAATGATTCTCTTGCAGATGCCAAGTTATCCAGTGAATTTGAGCTCTACTAGAAAAAAAATTCTCTCGTCTCCATTGTTAGCGTGGTGGTAATTGGCAAAAGAAAATTACTCATAATGGTTTAGAAAATTCAAACACTATTTTTTTCATGATTTAAGGGGTGACATTTGTGAAGGAGTGGATGACAGTGGACCTACCATACTTACAACAAATCAAGAGTTTCCATATAGAATAACATAAATAATAAAGCATATGCCTTGATTATTGTGACGATAAGTGAAGATGTGAGTTGCTATATTATTTCTATTAAAGACTCTCATGCTGCTTTAAAGAAATTGAGGGATTTGTATGACTCATGTTCATAATTGGAACTCATACAATTGCTAGTGAAGCCATTCAACCTAGAGTTGAAGGATGATGATCCCATGGTGTTAGCTTCTAAGATCAAAACCGTAAGTTAATGACATCCACGCCATTGGAGTGAAAATAGACATTCCTCTCATAACCTTCATCAAAGCCCTCTCGCTATACATTATCACTACTTTGAATCTCTGCGAGCTCGTGGCCAAATGAAGTCACTCACATTTGACTCTTTGGTGGAGGAAGATGCAAAACACAATAATTTTTTTGGAAAGAAGACAACTCAATGCATTGGAGAGATTCTGTGCCTTGCTCGAAATGTTGAAAATTGGCAACTGAGGGAGTAATTCCCCCATTTGGGAAGCCCAATAAACCCTAAGGAGACCCCACTTGCCCTTGGAGAAATTAAATTTGCACATGGGAAAATATTATTTTTAATGTTGGTCCCTTTCACCTCAAAAAGTACAAGTTGACCTAAAGGAAAAATTCGTCCACCTAGACCACATATAAATACACCTCACTTGGCATCACTTGGAGGCATCATCACACACATTCATCCTTATTCATTTGGTTCAATTTGGTTTGAAATTGCAGGGTCTGATTTCACATATATGAAGGAGAGAGAAGACAATTTTGTTGATGATGTTGACTTTTAGTTTTTGGCATCTTTGACCAACGTTGACTTTGGGAGAATTGACTTGGTTTGACTTGATTTTTGGATCTGTTTTGGAAGGCCACATTCAGGGAGAGGAAGACCAATTTTTTCTGGACACTTTGACCAGTGTTAACCACAAGAATGAGGCTAGGGTTTCTGTAGGTTGACTTTTACTTTGACCGAAATTTGTGGGTAGATTTCTTGCACTGTTTTGATCGAGTTTGACTAAGCAAAAGAGGTTACATTCTTTGACTGGTTGACCAAAATATTTGAAGCGGATTTGACCATTGACTTTAGATTGGTTAGGGTTGTGTTGACACTATTGGCTTCGACTTTGAATAGTGCCGAAAATTACAAACTGGTGCTTTGACCATATTTGACTTTCTTTCTCATATTTGATTGGATATTGGATGGTTGACTTTAAATTCAAAGCTTTGACCTTTGACTGATTGTTGATGTACTTGGACTATGTGTCTATGTTGAACATTTGATGAACATCTAATAGAATAAGAATCTGGTTGGTTTTTCCCCCTTGTGGGGTTTTTTCCCTGGTCTTTGACCTAAATCTCTGTCTCATTTGATCTTGGTTGTCTTTTATTGTGCATATTGTTTACTGTTCTATCTACAATTTCTTACTATTATTGGGTGATTGAAACTAATTGGAAGAAGTGATTGCTAATGAAAGGAAAAATTGTCTTAGTGATTGTTACAACGTAAAACATTGAAAAATAAACATGGAATCAAAGCTAAGGTGAAGACAAGCCCAAGGAGACAAGAGCAATCACCCCTTTGAATAGATCTTAGCCGCAGTTGAAGTCTATTTGACTTGGTCAAGATGTCTACCTCATACATCAAGATTGAGGAGAAGATGAACGACTCATCAAAATTTGCTCCATGGACGACTAGGTTGGATTTGACTTTGGACGAGAATGATGTCATGGAATATGTTGAAGGCAAGGTACCTAAGCCTCTAGAGAGTGATTATGCTGTTGTCGAGTCCAAGTACAAGAAAGGTGGGATCAAAGCTAAGAAAATTATTGTTTATTCTTTGAGAGATCATTTGATCACCTATGTTTCGAAGTTAAAGAAGTCCAAGGAAATGTATGATAAGCTGGTTGGGATGTATGAATTCAACAACCTAAGCCAAATTATTTCTTTGAATAATCAACTCAAGGACATCAAAATGAACAAGGGAGAGACCATTCAAGCATGCTTCATGAGGATATTCCAACTCAAGGATCAAATTCTGACTACCGTAGAGATTATAACTGATAAAGAGATAGTGTTGATTGCCCTTGGAGGTCTTCCTATTATTTGGGAAACATTGATCACATTCATTAGCAACAATGACAAGTTTCCCTCATTTGATGAGCTATTGGGCAAGTGTACTCAAGTGGAGACCATGATGATCTCTAGAGGAAGAATTCAAAAGGATGAAGAAGGAGAACCAATTGCATTTTTTGCTCAAGGCAAGAATAAGAAAGAGAAAGGAAAGCCCTCATATGGAACTTAGGAAACCAAGGTCAAGGCTCCAAGAACAACAATCAAGGATTCAAGAACAATAACAAAGGATTCAAGAAGGACTTGTCCAACATCCAATGCTACAATTGTCACAAACATGGTGACTATGCCTGAGAGTGTCTAGAAGAAAAAAGTGCTCAAAGGAATAGTCAAAGGACAAAGAGAGGAGGAGCCCCTGCCTAAGAAGAGACTCATTGACCTCCTAAGATATCAAGGAATTCAAGGTATGATAATAACGTAGCTGAAATTCAATCTGAATACTTTCTTATTTTTGATCTTTCTAGTCCCTCTCCTCCATATTCTTTTGATAGCTGGTTGGTAGATAGTGGGGCTTCTAGACATTTCACTGACTATAGGGAAGTCTTCTCAAACTTGGTTGAGAGGGAGTTTGATTTCAAGATAATACTTGGGGACAATTCTACCTATTCTATGAAGGGGTTTGTATCTATTTCTTTTCATTTGAACTATGGTCAAATCATACATCTAAATGATGTCTTATATGTGTCGGGATTGAAGAAGAACCTTGTCTCAATTTTTTCCATGGAAGACAAGGGTTTCAAGGTTGCATTCATTAATGGGAACACCCTTGATTGGCCAAGGAGAACTAGCATGAGAGATTCCTTCACACTTGGGACTAAAAATGAAGGCCTATATAAAGTTTGTGGGAGTCCTATGCAAGCCCTCGTTCATGATGCTTCTCATCAATGTGAGTTGTGGCACTGCAGATTCACTCACCTTCACTATTATGCCTTGCCTAAGGTGAGAAAGATGGTCTCTGGAATGCTTGAGGTCTGGGTAAATCATGATGGAGATTGTCAGGGATGTGTAAGTGGAAAGAAGGTGAATGACCATTCCGATTCAAGTAGAAGCAGGGCCAATGGGATACTTTAACTCATACATTTTGATCTATGTGGACCTAGCCAATGACTTCTCTTGGTGACTACTTGTATTCTATAATCTTTGTGGATGACTTCTCCCGCAAGACAGATTTTATGTTAGGATATTCCGACACATAGGAATAGTTAAGTTCAACTTGGTCTAGTATAGAGTTAGGTATAGAGTTAGGTAACAGTGTGTTTCTTTACCGTTGTACATTTTGTAACTTACAATCCGACGGTCACGATATGTAGTGATCCGACGGTTCATTCTCTCCTCGGTATTACCGACACTTGATCCGTGGCTTGACACCCGATTGGTCCATGAATTCTATTTAAAGCGCATGGAGGGTCCATTTGTAGGTTCACCGTGCATGAGAGAAGCTTATGTAAATTTTCATTCTTTTATTGATAAATTGCCTGTAGTAGCCACGTTGGCGCAGGCCATGGACTGTTTCCCTCTCTGAGGGTTTTAACCATGTCAAAATACTGGTGTATTGATCTGTGATCTGTTTGTGAGCGGTGTCCTTTTGGTGTTCTGTCTGAGGAACTTACCTTGTATATTCCTACACATTTATTCATAAAACATTCCTCCTATTTGAAGAGTACAAACATAGCCATTTCGTTCATTAAAATGTGCAGATTGTGGTAGGGAGCCCATATCTAAATGTAAATGCGGTTGGTAATCCATTAAGACACCTCCACGCATAGGTTAGTAGAGATATTTTTGTAAACAAGTTCTATATATACCCAGAGACATGATGTAATCAGTTGGATGGGTGTTAGATGAGTGCTAGTATGTTGTAAGTTTCAACTTCTGGAGATTGTAAATACTATGAGACCTGCAACGTCTGGTCTTCACTTCCAACTAATACAAGCTTCTTTTGCTGTTATTTGCTCACTTTTCACTTCTTCTATGTTCCAGGTTGTGCCTGTTTTGCATTAATTCATGTTGCTGTGAATGTTTGGCATCAGAGGGGCTGTCATCCCGCCTCTGTGTTAGAAGCTAGCATGTTTCATTGAATTTGCTTACAGGTTTATGTTGTTTTAATACCAGAGAGCTGTCATCCTGTCTGTGTATTAGATAATAGATTTATAGACCTTTAAAACAGGTTGCAGCCGGCCATCAGAGGGTCCTGTGCATCTGCTGGTGTGGTCAGTCTTCTCCATTATTACCTTTTCCTTAAATTGTGAGTAATTGGTGGTTAAAATCCTTGTAGTCCGGGGGTTTTCACCCATGTCTGGGGTCAATCATAGTAGGAGTGGTTATCTGGCTTGAGTATGCAGCATTTCTTTCATTCATCCACCATTTATCCAACATTTTGTTGAGTTTGTAATGTTCCCGAGCATCACTGATATACAACCTAGGTGAGTTTCTTGGGGTGATAACATTAATTGGCACCGTTGTCGAGGAGAGGATATTGAAGCTCAGCTTCCCTGGGAGACGACACAGCTTCAAGCTTTGATGACAGACAAGGTTTGAACATATATTTGGTTGTAATCATCTATCTGGCAACTCCACTGGAGGAAGGCCAACCTTTGGCGACTCCACATTGAAGTTCTGGCTCAGTTCGTGAGGCATACTCGAAGAAATCCTCAAAAATCTCCAGCTGAACCATTGCCTGACCCTGAGAGGATTGTCAAAGAAAAAAAAGCATCACAGAAAGGGGCATCAGGATCAGGTAAGCCTAAAAAATCTCAGTCATTTCTGAAAGATAAAGTTGTAGCTGAAGAATTACAGTCTGAAAATTTAGAGCTTGTTGAAGCCCCGAAAATCGGGTCGACAACAAGGGGGATACCCACCCGGTCCGGACCTTGGTTGGCAGCTCCTTCCGTTTGGTATAAGCGGCTTCCGACGGGGGATAAGCGGGACCAGTTTTCCGAATCTTTATGGGTGTGTGTGTGTGTGGTAAAGTGAACTATGCTGATCTAAGAGTATTTTTAAAAAAGGCTAATCCTAATTTAGATTCTTTAACTTTAGCTCTATGCTATTTGTATCTAGTGAGAAACAACACATCAATCTATTCTAAACCCGGGATTGTATATCTTTCCCATATGCGATCTAAAAAGATTCGAAACAATAACTGGTAATAAAGATCATTCAACTAATTATAGCAGAAATAGGGAATCATTAAAGATAAACCACTTTGCATAAGAAGTTAGGCAAAACAGTTGTGAATCAACATATCACATAATAAGCCATTCATATGTCAGACATAAACAATATGACTCCACCGTACAAAAGTGCCAAATGATAACTCATACATTCATGCAGTAACATATAAACAACTGAAACTGTAAATCACTTAAAGAATATGAGTAGGAATTGCCAAGAGATAAAAGTACCATTTATGACTAGCTCTACCCATAAGCTTCAAGAAAAAACGATCTATCTCTACTTGTTCTAAAATCTACCAAGAGTACAAAAGTGCAACATCAGTAGCAGATATCAAAATGCGAGTAAAAATAAATCTCGATCCATCAATTCATCAAAACCTCCTCTGAGGGTGCAGAAGTGCATGTTCTGAGGATACGTTTTTTGACAAATCTCTGGACCCTTCTCTAAATGCATGAGAAGGGTTAAAATACTACTTCCTAATTCTAATAATAGTGTTTTTACAAAATTTTAGGATACGGTTCTCAAATGACCATCATTTTTCTAATCTAAATAAAAAGAAACAACAAACTACTAAAAATATGCTACTTCTGAATTTGGTCCTTAAACTGCAAGTGTTCATCATGGATTTAAGAAGAGTCGGTTGGCCGACTTCTGCACTGAGCTGGGCTATGAAAACAGAATCTATGAGAGTTGGCACTACTTTCTCGGCTGAGTTTATGATGCATTTCACAGTCATCCATTGACTGTGTGGCTTGACTAAGTATGCCCAATAACACTCCCAATTCAACTTGTTCAATGCCTGGATCGCTTTTCCCTTTTCCTGCACCTTCTACTTCCATTCTGCCTCCATTCGTGACTTGTTTGGTAGGTACCCCGGGGTGGTTTCTGTGATTAAGTTGGCTCTGTGTAAATTCTCAATTACACAGTTGATAAGAACGCTCGCTTGTGTCGTCACTGTCTCTGCCGCCTGTTCTGCCTACCTGATTTGATTGTCCCATTTGTTAAAGAGCAATTCTTTATGGCTCTCGTTTATTCTGGGTGCATTTGCTCTCTTCCCTTCCTCTCCATCCTGCCAAGCTAAGTACTCTGTCACTCGTCTGTCAACCTGGTCATAGTCACTTCGCAAGTCCATCACTTGATTGGTGATTTTGTCGCTCAGCTCGCAATAGTGACTCCACTGCGATATTTTACGTCCCAACTCTTCCTGTTGCTGCAGAAGTTGCTCATTTAAGCCAGTAGACTCTGAAACAAATTCGGCAAGCTTGGGCTCGTCCTTGTGTATTTCTTGTAAATCTTGCAACTGCTTTCCTTTTTCATCTAGGATTCTTTGATAGCTTATCTGCATCTGCTGAAAGTCTTCTTGTAGTTTCTCGAGTTGTTTGGACGCTTCAATACTAGCATTGGCTTGTTGTAGCTGTTGTTGTAGTGGATGTATTTGGTTTTCTTGTTCCCTCAACAGTTGTTGAACTTTCGATGCCTTGTCGATAGTCGCAGAAGAGTATGCTCCTGCGATCTGAGATAACTTCGTGAGATTTCTTGTCGAGTTGTTGTTAGGGTCTTTCCATAAGACATCTAAATGTTCAACGTCCTGTGAGAGTCTCTAGCTTTCTCTTCTTTCTTTGTCTCCTCACAACTGCTTTATGTTGGGGACTATAGAATACATCTAGTGGGGGAATTTCCTCTACACTAAGTAGAAGCTCAGAAGGCGGAGCGATATGACTGTGCTCCGTTTCTGAGACACTACCGACCATGGTCGAAACCATTTCCTGTGTTACTTGTGCATTGCTCACAGGTGTTCTTGGGACTTGCCCTTCAAGGCTGATTAGCTCGTTGAAGTTTTCCCATTCTTTGTCGAGCTCTGTTGTGACGAGTGGTGATTTAATGACAGGAGGAGGGACATCTTTTGGTGGGGAGGCGAGAACTTGCTGTTGTGACATTACACTTGACTGAGCTGTATCTCTAGCTGTTTCTTCGCTTTTTCCTTGGTCGCTTGCAGACTTTTTAGAACGTTCAGGCGTTCCTTGGGCAGCGTCAGATTTGGATTTGGAAGTACTGGAGTTTTCGCTGAGGCTGACACTGGGAGTAGGCTCTTTGGCGAGCAGTCGCAGCTTTTCTAGGGGAACATTGACTAGCCTTCTTTCTCTGTATAACAAAAATCTTTGGAGGTCATCTTGGGATAACCTCAACCGAGCTTCTCGCAAAACTTCCTGGAGTGAACTTTTACTTTGAAACAAATCATCAAATAAATCTTTCTTTCCAACGAACACTTTTATTCTGACACTTATAGTGAAATCATGGGCAACATTATTTAGGTCAAAAGGCTGAGCGGGGAATTTAAATAACTGTAGAGACATCACATTCTCCACTTCGGCGAAAGCGTGTCCTATATCGAACAATGAGAAGGCCCCACAAGCTACAGGAAACTGAGGCCATATGGCCTTCTTCTTGTCTTTTAGTTCTTTGGTTAGGCCGCCTTCTGAGCAGGTCTGATAGGCAATTTCCCGAGCCGAAAGTTTTTTGGGGACATATAGAGGTAGGACATG
>APFE030834468.1:0-10558 GCA_000404065.3 Pinus taeda
TGATTATAATTGCGTTTAAAATAGCATAATTGAACATAAATGTATGCTGTAAAGAAGAAGGAACGTGACAATCATCAACAACATAAAATAACAAGACGTTGATAACAGAGTTCATCTAGGAGGGACTACGTCTCCAGGCCCCGGTGTCAAGATGGTGTAGGCCGCTGCATTAAGTGTTGTCAATAGTGATGATGTACATAGGTGGTGACGTCGCTATCATACAAGGAAAATTCCCTCATGCGATAGGGGCTCCAAGAGATGTTCCACTGCAGGAACTCTCATTCAAAAATGACTCATATCAGTATGACCTAAACTCATGCATGATGATAATGAGCATCCGGCCAACATGGCATAAAAGGGATCTCAATGCAAACATACATGGCGACACATGAGTATCCCGTCAACATAAACAAAGGGATCTCAAACAAAAACAAGAGGAATCATGACAACAAGTACACCCCACATATGATTCCGCATCACATCAAGCAGGAATCATGAAACCAGTAAGAAAACAAGATCCCACATCAAACATCAAACAGGGATTGGTGCAACATAATGCATAGCAAAAAGAAGTACATGAACACACTGCATATACCTCACATCCTGGGGCTATCTGAAGAAAAGGATGTCAAACTACTGAAGCTGGCCATACCATAAATCTCCTGGTGTCGAATCTCATAGAAATGGTTGTTCGCACATGAATTTTGACACCTGTACTCCAATTTGAAAAGTGGCCGAAAAATGAAATGAGAAAATGGAAAATCTAAATGCACCATCAGATTTGTGGCGTCGAATAAGGTAAAATAAACTGTCAAATTTCTGAATTCTGAGAAAGTGGAAATCTGGGGCTTAAGTAATCTTTTAGATTCCCCCTATATTCCTCAAAGATTCCCTCTTCCGGATCATCTGAAGATCTGTTGCTCAGATCAAGAAACTGATTGCACCATCAGGTTCGTGTCACTGGGAAGTGTAAGATCAACATAAAATTTGTCCAATTTGGACACTGACAAAATTTCACCCTGCTGGAAATTGGCTCAATCATGGTTCCACCTATGTTTCTCCAGGATCATGGTTCCACTTGCAAAAATTAATAAAAAAATTCATGTCTCGAAAACTGTACCACATCCTGCATTTTTTCCCTGAGCGCACTATGGAAATGAGTTTCAATATAAGTTCCTTGGCGAATAAATCAATGAATACGTTGTTGGCTTATTGGTTAAGTCGACATATTAGGCATGCGAAGGTCGGGGGATCAAATCCTGATCCCTCCAAAATTACACGCATTTTTTTTGGGCGCATTGTATGAGGGCGCATTAAATAGCGGAGGTTAAAGTTTGGTTGGCGTATTAATTCGTTTTTGGGTTGGTGGTATTATATGGAGCTGTTACATTTTAAATGGATGTTGTATAATATGGTGGTGTATGAGGGTGCGCGAGAGGCAAGCCGACCACCCCGGCCACGCGGGTTCAAGCCCCACGATCCTCGGTTCATACATGGCACATGTTTTTAGTATGGTGGGGCGTGGGTTGGGTCCACTGAAGGTGGCTCGCTCACAACCAAAATGTGTTATATTTAATGCGGGAGTTGGTTGGAGGGCTTGGTGAGGTAATGGCCGCTGAGCCACATTTAAACTTAAATTATGTTATGTGGTTGCGGGAGGGCCGGCAGGGGTCATGGCCTGTCGGCCCCATAAAAATTTTGATTTTTATTGTAATATAGTTTGGGGTGGCGGGGGTGGTGGCCCGCCACCTCATTTGTGGCCCACCACCTCATATATATATATACATATTATAATAATGTATTTTTCCAAACTTTCCCAATATAAGGGGTATTGGGCGATTTAAAGAGGCCACAATTTCGCTTGTTTTCGGGAGCCAGGTTCCCATGCTGGTTGACGGTGAATTTGTAGGACCATTAAACCTGGACCACAACCCAACTTTAATCAAAACTTTGACTGGATCGTTCTCCCTCATACAAGCTTGGATTGATGAATCGTTCACACTGTTATGATGAGGACGACAAGATCTACGCTCTGGTCCCGATTCGAAAGCATTTTGATCACTTTGACTTTTGAGATTTCATAAGCCTTCTTTGTCCTGTGTGAGTCCCTGGAGCCACCTAGATCAGCAAGTGCATCAACTTAGAGTTAGTAATGATTTCTTGCTCGTTGCAACTTGTTTTCCATTGTGCTTTAAACACTTGTGTAGGTCGATGGTTTCAAGGCCCACTCAAAGACACATTCTTTTGGCCCCCTTTTATTCTTCCTCCCTCAGACCTTCCCCCCTAATCTGTCTTCCCTCTACCATAATTAGCTCTGGTTGTCTGTCCTGCCATCGTACTACGATGTTTTCCTTGGGATCATCCACCATCGTTGTTGTGCCACCTTTCAATGTCACTATCTAGATTTTCCTAATTCCACTTATGGTTTTAGCAAATGCTTGTTATATGTTTCCTTGATGTTGTCTTTTGGTGGACACCATCTTTGGTTGGCTATGTTTTTATCCCCCATACCATGTGTGGAAATTTCATCGTTTCCTCTTTGAAGGTACCTACGATGATGGTTTTAATAGGCATAGCCCTTACCTGGCGTGGCTCTTCCCCTGTCCTTTTTTCTTTCTCTATCTTCCTTTTTTTGTTCCCCCATTCCCCATGCCACGTCGGAGGGCACGAGTTCGAAGGGGTGCTTTATTCTACCAAGAGAGGGCCCACAGGGGAAACAACCACATGCACCATCGGTTGGAGGACTTTGCATCAAGTTACCATGAACTCACTCCAAGTCATATCCAAGATCAACTCACATGTGCTAAATAAGAAGATTCTTTGCAAAGAAATCCCCTCTCTGACATGGAGGTTCTCACCGAATGGACCACATGGGTTCTAGACATAAGTCACAAAAGAGGTTGTTTTAACCAATACATGCAAACAACGGATCTTAATTGGAAGATGAAAATTATTCTAGGTTGCACACTCCTGGATAGACATGAGCATCAAACAAATATTCTCCACTCCCTTGAGCACCTACAGTAGCACTTGAGGGACTTGGGTCAGAGAATGGAGAGAATCGAATAGCATCTTGGTATCTGCCCCTCAACAGGGAAACCATATGAGGGCTCTGAGGAACACATCTATGTTACAGGTTTTAAGTCAAATATCTTTCCCTAGATATTGATTATGTCTATGTGTTATGCTCCCTATGTTGTATACTTTGTGTTGCAACGATGTTTTGGACAGTGTGTATGTTTTTCTATGTTTACTTTTGGATCACCTAGTACTCAGATGACCCTGTCCTCCTTGCAGAGAGTAAATTTTTAGATATTGTCAGGTCTCCCTAGTGAGATACTAATTTAAGAAGTTTCATTTTCTCTTGTATTCTCTTGTTTTTGAAGGAATATAACTATTTATAAACTAGGGAACATATTGTAATTAAGTACTCAACCATTCAAGTCAAAGGATCTTAGCTTAAGTGGTTTGGTGAATAATTTGTTTCCCCATATGCATGGGTTCAAGTCTTAGAGACACGTTGTAAATGGCTTGCTTGTGGCATTTAAGAAATAATTGTATCTAGTGTAATAGAGGTAGTCGATCTTTCAAAGTTGCCAATTTTGTAGAACATCTCGTGTTGGTTTAAAAACAAAATACTCAATTGCTCAAGATAGATCATCGGGCTTATACATATAAGAGTCACAAATGTGGTTTGTAAGGTGATGATCTAAATGTCTCTCTATTTTTTCTACACAACTATCATCAATGGTTATGCGCAATGGATCTTATGGAGAATAATTCTTCTCTATTCAATACCATTTGTAATCTTATTATAATAGGAATTAGGTATTATTATTCATTATAAAACTTTCTATCATGGAAATGTTTCCCTCTTGATAGCAAAATCAATTATTTTTTTTTGGTTAGAGTTAGGGTTCCTCAAGGTTGGGGATACTAATTTCTTTTGGCTTGTCTATTATGAAATAATTGAGATTTTTTTTAAATACCCATAGAAATCCCTACCTCTTAAATGAAATCTATATTTTAATATAGGGTTTTATTGAAATCATTCAACAATGTAAAATTCATCTTCCATAGTGAGTAAAATCTTAGGTTCAAAAATTGTAATTGGAAGTTAACCTTAGAGCATTGTCTTCACTTTTGAACTACCGGGATGATTACTTTGTCAATTTATGTCACATGAACTCTAATATGTAATGAAAATAACCTATATGATCAACGAAGATCCCTACATAATATGCATCGTAGTCAGAAGTTGTAAATTTTTCAAAACAATTATAATGTTGGATTTAGAGGCCAAGCTTCAAATTAAGGTCTAAATCCCCAGATCCTATGAATAATCAAGTGGAGGCATCAAAGGCTACTCCAAACTCCCACTCTAAGTATATATACCAATGATATGGATCGCTCCCTTTAACTCTAATGTAAAGACCATGATTATCAAATTTAGATTCTCATCACTTGCTTCAACCCACTTGTGTCTAAATGGCTTTGACTTTAGTTTAACAAGTTAAACTTCATTTGCCATGTTTATTGCATATAGTTTTTCATTAATCACTATAACCCACCTATTTATGAATTTAACCTACCTCGTATGAATCTAACTCACTTTCACTTATTAAGAAGAATTTCGGCGTAAATCAAGTATGGTTGCCTCTAGCTCTCACATTAGTTTTGTTTAGCCTTGATATATTGGTCATGGTTAACCCATAGCTTTATTAGTTTAATGCATCTATATTTCAGCTTCATCAAGTATATTAACCTAGTGATTTATTCAACCCGCACATATTTTCTCTGCCTCCTTAATTTAGCCCACCTATGCCTGCTTACTGTGTGCACTTATTTATCCAATCAATTGGCCTATTTATGAGATTAAAACTCCATCATTGAATGTGTATTAGCTCATTAAACACGACTTGTTTTTATGTTTAATTAGTTTTAATTTTTTTATTATCTAATTTAATGTTGGATCAAGTCTTATGTTTTAAGATGGATATAGATTTTCATAATAAAGAAAGAAAATACAAAGTTGTCGGAACACATTCCTTCATCTTTTTAAGGCTACTAAGTCCTATATTTTAGGATGGATACTAATTTCATTGGCATGTGAGAAACATTAGAGCACATACAACTATATCAAGCTAGGAAAGCATGACAGTTTAACCTCCATGAAGATAAAAATATATAATCTAGTTCCATTGGAAAATTTTCCTTATCTATCAAAATAAAGATAGATACATAAGAAGGCTTCTATAGGAACAAAAAGTATATCCTAAAGATACTTATGTGAATGCAATAGTGGTAAATCATGACTTCATTGAATGTTGTTATAGGGTTGGACCCTTGGAAGGTCTTTCACAAGTTCAGTAGCGGTGCCCAGGTTCATTAGTTGTTGCAGTACCTAGTATCCTCAAACTCAAACTCAATGCCAACATAATGTGGGGTATTAATGGATGATGATCTCCATGATCATCATTTAAACCCGTAATATCTTGATGTACTTATCTTGATATACTCACATTTTCATTTCAATCTCTAATAATTGAAAAACCAGTACAAAAAAATTTGTGTGTGTGCTCATGTTCTTAGTTGTTCTAATCTTCTAATATTTTCTAATATTTCTTGTTTTGCATTTTTTTGTTCTATGTTTTGATTGTTTTTAAAGATATTGAGATAATATATATTTTTTCTTCAAGATTCAAAAATAATATTCGTAATTTCTAGTAACTTTAGACTATATTTTAATGTCTTCCATGTTGTCATGACCAATATTAAAGACATCAAATAATTAATAGGAAAAAGCATTCCGTTTAGAGAAGCAACATGTATTTTTCTAAACAAGAGCAAAGAATCTCATTTATAACAAAACAAAAACATAAAACTTCTAATTTTGTTTTTTTCCTAGAACTCGAGAAATGAAGCACCACATGGTAATTTATAATGGTAATTTTAACTTATGAAATAGAATTGTGGAATTGTGGCAAAAATTGGATTTCACAAAGACTTTAGTTAGTGAGTAGAGAACAAATCTATGTAAGCTTAGGCTCAAGTTAGGATAAAATTTAATGGAGAAAACCAATTATCATTAAAATAATTCTTAAATAACTTATTACGAAAAAAATAATATTTGTAAAGTTCAATAAATCATTGCAATCATTTTTGTCATGCTAGTTTTATATATATATATATATCATTTTTCATTGAAGAAAACAAATAGATATATAATAAATTTATACATGAAACTAGTAGAAATTTTCGTATTTTATTAATTATTCTAAAAAAAATTAAACAAACTATTTTGTAAAGCTATAAAAAACCTAAATTTCCAAACCATAAATAAATAAAATAAAACCGAAATTATTTAAATTGAAACCCAAAAAATAAAAAATAAAAAATTGCAGAAAAGCAAAAATATGATTGTAACCCCAATTCAAAAAAGCAAGAAAAGCAAAAATTTGATTGGAAAACCAATTCAAAAAACCAAGAAAAAAATAATAACAGAAAAGCAAAAATATAATTGGAAACCAATTCAAAAAAGCAAGAAAAGCATAAATTTGATTGGAAAATCAATTCAAAAAACCATGAAAAAAAATAATAACAGAAAAGCAAAAATAGGATTGGAAACCAATTCAAAAAAGCAAGAAAAACAAAAATATGATTGGAAACCCAATTCAAAAAAGCAAGATACCATTTGCATGGGTTTATGTAGCCGTTCTATTGACCTGTAACGGGCGAAGCATAGGCTGCAAAATTTCAGTGTGTATATATATACATCAAACCTCTCAAATCCATCATTTTCTTCCTCCTCTGTCCATCGCCTGCTCTGTCTGTGGGGATTGGGAGTTTGAGTCTGAGTCTGAGTCCGAGTCTAAGTCTGAGTCATGTCTGTGTCTGTGTGTAGTCTGAATTTGAGTCTGGTGTGTGTCTGAGTCATGTGGGTGTATGTGATAGAGGAGGAAGAGGCATGTATGTGATAGAGGAGGAAGAGGCATGACTGGAGGCAACAGGATTTGATCATCATCCCATTTCAGGGACAACACCGCTCAACAGCCAGCTGCTGAAGGGCTTTTGGTTTCAGGTATATAATCTGCACCACGATTTTTGGTATAATCAGCAATATTCTTACTACCTTTGATTATTTGTGTATTAACCATTCTTCAGCTCTTCTTGGAGGAATGGGCAAATTGAGAACAACAATTGCCTAAGTAATATAATTTCTATTTCTTATTTACAGGGCAGCATGACTCTGAACAATATTTTTCTGCATTCAAGTTGTTCTTCCCAAGTTTTTGGCTCAGGGCTCAGGTACATTTCCTCTAATCTCTGAGAATGTGCGTTTCTATGAAAAGCAACCTCTGATGCTATTCTTTTTTATGAGACTATACATCGTGTTATAATTCTTCATTTTAACAAAATTCTTTGTTCCTCTATTATTGTTCAGAGTTTTGTTAAAACCCTAAATCTCTTCAAAATTCTAAACTCGGGCTCGAGGTATCTGTTGGTGCTCCCTTTCTCCAATGGTTTAACAAATTTTATGTTACGGATAACATCCTCAATGTAAAATTATATTTCTATAATTAGGTAGATAAAATTTTATAGGTTTCTATAATTCCCTTCTTTTTAACAAAATTCTTTGTTCCTTTGTTACCGTTCAGAGTCTTGTTAAAACCCTGAAGATCTTCCAAAAAAAAACCATGGCGATTCTAAACTCCAGCTCGAGGTATGCGTTGGCGTTCTGTTTCTCGAATGAGATTTTATTAAATTTGATTTTTCCTAGATTGAGTTAAGATTTTCCGAATGTAAAATTAGATTAAGATTTTCATGGATTAATTGAATTTGCCAGCATCATGGCTCCTGTTTATTGGATAGATGATTTCTTGCTGGCATCATGGCTAGATAATTTCTTGCCAGCATCATGGCCCCTGTTTATTGGATAGATGATTTCTTGCTGGCATCATGGCTGGATGATTTCTTGCCAGCATCATGGCCCCTGTTTATTGGATAGATGATTTCTTGATGGCATCATGGCTAGATGATTTGTTGCCAGCATCATGGCCCCTGTTTATTGGATAGATACCTTCTCGATGCCACTGTCAATTTAATTTATCAGAATTAAAATTGTCAAATTGTCCCCTGTTTATTGGATAGATACCTTCTCAATGCCACTGTCAATTTAATTTATCAGAATTAAAATTGTCCCCTGTTTATTGGATAGATACCTTCTCAATGCCACTGTCAATTTAATTTATCAGAATTAAAATTGTAATCGCCTACGAACATGGGCACCTAGGCAAACTAGATGTTCAATTCCCTAACTCTCCTCCCATTATGGTTTAAGAAATCTAATTTTTATTTCGTATTTACAGGCGGGCTCATAAACAATATCATAATCCTCCACATTTTGTTATAATTCATTTTTTTCTTTCTTCTTTTATTGTTTTTCAGAGTTTTGTTCAAACCCTGAAGCTCTTCAAAAAAAGCCATGGCCAATCTAAACTCTGGCACCACATGCTTTTCCCATTAATAATTATCAGCTTCAATGGTTTATTAGGAAATCTAATTTCTATTTCTTATTTACAAGTTGACTCATAAACAATATCATAATCATTAACATTTTCTTTTCTTTACTTTAATTCTTTCTTCTTTTATTTTATTGTTGTTCAGAGTTCTGTTCAAACAACTCTTTAAGAAAGCCATGGCCAATCTAAACTCTCTTTCTTATTTACAATATCCAAAACATTTTGTTATAATTCCTTTTCTTTTTTAATTCTTTGTTCTTCTATTGTTGTTCAGAATCTCTTCAAACCCTCAAGCTCTTCAAAAAAGCTATGACAGAGTTCTATTCAAACACTGAAGGTCTTCCACAAAAAGGCCATGGCGATGGCGAGGTATGCGCTGACTCTCTCGCTATTCAAACACTGAAGGTCTTCCACAAAAAGGCCATGGCGATGGCGAGGTATCCGCTGACTCTCTCGCGAATTGTTTAGATTAAGATTTTGGTGGATTAATTTAATTTCTCTTCTTTTAACAAAATTCTTTGTTCCTCTGTTAATGTTCAGAGTTATGTTAAAACCCTAAAGCTCTTCAAAATAGTATGGCGATCCTAAACTCCAGCTCCATCCAGGTATGAGCTGGCTCTTTCTCAATTGGTTTAACCGATTTAATTTTATTAAATTTGATTTTTCATTTATTGAGATAGACCCTGAATGTAAAATTAAGTTAATTTAATTTGCAGTCAGCATGGCCCTTGTTTAGTGGATTGGTGCTTTTGGAACCGTCTAGGCTAACTTTATTATAATTAGTGTTTAATATAATATGTTTTAATTAAAATATCATATACATCATTGGAAATCATTGCATTATATTTTTACATATCATAAGTTGAAATGAATGTTTAATATAATGCTCGTCAAATTTTTTATATAAAAAAATTGTAATTTGATTCTCTTTATTTTACACTGGATTTTTTTTTCTTGACCTTTTAATAATTTCAATTTACTAAAACATCCACCCAGCGGAGCCTGTCAGATTCCCGGATCCCAGACTCACTCGGATCCCAGACTCACTTTATCTTTAGAACGACGAAGTAGTCTTTTTTTAGTATATATATATATTATATTATTTCTGCGAAATTATATTAAATATAGTATCAAATCTGTGTAATATGAGAATATTTATTGTTAAATTAATTTTATTAAAATATCATTCATTATGAATTGGTTTTTTTTTTTTTTTTAAACATTTGTCTGATTACAGTGTTTTAAATTTTTTGTGACAGCCAGTTTAGTTTGTAGGCGGCTTCTCATTTTTTATCAATATTATTTCTCTTTAGCCAGTTTGTATTATTCCTCCTTCACTGTATTGATTGAATTTGGTGTTTATAAGATTTATTTTTGAATCTATTTTGGTTTTTATGAAATATTTTTATTGAATTTTAAAATCTGTTCTGGTTTTTAAGAAATATTTTTATTGAATTTTTAAATCTGTTCTGGTTTTTAAGAAATATTTTTAGAAAGCAAATTTTAAGTTTAATTTATCATAAATGCAAATTTTCATTATTAGAAAATAATGAACTATATAAAATTTAATTAGAATTATATGTAAAATGTAAAAATTATGTAAGATCCATTCTCTTTAAAATATCTTATATTTTATTTTTACGAGTTAAATATGATAAATATAATATTAAAATCAAATTTGTATATATATGTATTTTTGGTTTTTCTAATTATTTTTCATGAAATATTTGTATTTACAGGGTATATCACGAGGTATATCATTTATTACCATCAAAATGCGCTGATGAAAAAAGGAAAAGGTAATAATATTTTTGGATTTAATATTATTACTTATATATTTTTTAAAGCATTTTTATTATATTTTATTAAAAATATTTCAATATTTTGATATGCTTTTTTTTTCTTCTTATTCTAATATGTGGTGGTGTAGGTCTATTTCTAGGTCTACTTCCAGGAATGGTTCTTAATTATATGTTTATTCAAAAGAAATAGAAATGTATAAATACATTCATTCTCTTTGTAGAAGTTTTCTTTTT
>APFE030834470.1:4396-21784 GCA_000404065.3 Pinus taeda
GAGCACCCAGCCAAAAGAGGACTTGACGTCAGGATGCTGGTTGTATTCTCCTTTGTTGATTATTAATAATAGATGACTATCATTATGGTTCCATTCTCATTGTTGTGATGATTAATGTTGAATTATGTCCTTCCTTACTGATGTATAATTGCATTTATTAGATTTCATGCTTGTGTTTGTGTTGTTCCCTTTGTGTGCAGGTGTCCATTCATGAGGATAGTGGAGGATTGTGACCGGCCAAGGCAAAGGAGCGTGGGCGACGTCTCTTCTACAAACAAAAGCGTTGGAACCCAAGTAGGTCTTCATCACCTACCTTTTATTTGCAATTAGGAACTTGCGTGATAGCATTGTTTGATTGTTGCTAGACCCGTTCTGGGCTAGTAGGGATCGCCTCTATCCGTAGAGGGGATTTACCTCTCCAACAGGAAGCATTTGACCTTGGAGAGGTCCTTCTGTTTCTCCTGCTTTCTCTCAGATGATAGGGCAACATCCTCCTCTTCCCCCTTCTTGATTTTGACCCCCTTGCCACTACTTCCCACCTTGGTCAGCCTTCTGATCTCTTCTTGGCGAAGAGCCACCCACAGTTCCTCCCAATCTGGAAGGGTCGATCTGCCCAGTATGCTCTGGACAAACACCTCCCAGCCTTCTGATACTGTGTGCAAGGTTGTCCTCACCATCAATTCTTGATTCGACATGGCCCCTGTGGAAGTCAGCTAATCCCGGATCTCCTTTAATCGACCGAGGAAGGTGTTGATCTGTTCTCCCTTCTGCATCTGGTATGACCGCAGCTGGTTTTCTAGTAGCATCTTCCTCTGCATGGAAGTATGCAGATACAATTTCGTCAAGGCCTCCCACATCGCATTTGTCGTTTCCTTTTCAGCAATATGTGTTACTATATGATCTTTGACCTCATCAAAGATAATGCTCTTGGCCCTTGCCATTGCCTCCTCGTACTTATCGTTCTCAACCGGGTCAACTAGGATCATTATCGTCTTCAAGGCAAAGTGCTTGAGACGATTCCTATCTAGAATGGATAAGATTCTAGCCTTCCAGACTACGAAGTTTGAGGCTCCATCCAGTCTGTCCTGGTCTCTTACCCCGTTCACTGCCATTTCGCTGCTCCTCTACTTCCCTTCAGGAAGTTCTCGATGTGACTCCCTCTAAGCCTCAATTTCCCTCCTAGAAACCACTCTGCCAATGTCGAGATGCCCCCACTTCGATCGTTAGTGCAACTGCACCACTAATCTGGATTTCTTGGCTAGAAATCCTCGGCAACAACTCCCTCCTCCTTGGTCTTGCCCTATTAGGTGCAGTTCTGACCACAGTACCCCACCAACTTTACTCTGCAACTTACCCACAGCCTCCCATGCCTCAACAAACTGAAGGTTAGAGCTTCTAGGCTTTGTGCAATCTCGGCACCAGCAAAATCTGTACCTCCTGGCCGCGAGGTCAATCCTTTCTAACTGAGAAAGATGATCGAGCACTGCGTAGGTCAAGTTTGCTCCCTTCTACCACTGCGTCACCCCTTCCTTGTTGCTTATCCGCTAGGAATAGCTTCTGTCCCTCGGGACAGCTATCTCTGTTGCTGTTGCTCTGCATAGCTGATGCCCTCAATTCTCTTGTGATCTGCAACCACACTATGATACCATGTTGGAATTTCTAAGTCTAACTATTAAACATCCTTCATGTACTTTCTGATTTATTTCTACCTATTTGTTCTGTTTAATTAACAAGTTATTTACCATGTAAATATTGAAAATAAATACAAGTACATGCTCAACACATTACAGATCATCAACTGAAGGAAAACAAGCACACAAGTGACACCATTGTTTTTGGACTAATGTCCCTAGAAAAACCCAATGCGGGAAAACCGGTGTAGCTATCTGAGGGTTTAATTATTAAGCATTTTCATAATACAATTTGGGTGCCAAACCGACTCTCCCAACAGAGAAAGATCTTGGCAATGATACCTCTCAATCAAAGACAAATATTCCAGCTAAAGCCCCAAATGAACAATCCCACAGCTCTCAGCTCCAATCTGCCCCACGAAATCTCCAGCATCTGCCTCTTTGGCCCAACATCACCCCAACTCGCCCTGTGTCAGCCTCTGGAGGCCTTGCATCAGCCTCACGCTGGCTCTCTTTGGCACTGCGCAGCTCCTGGATGGCTTTGCGTGGGCCCTGACTTGCTCTGCGTGGCCTCTAGCTAACTATGCGTCCCTCTCGCCCAACATCTGCATTGATGCTCCCATACCCTCTCTGCCTTTCTGCTTTTGTATTCACTGCCTCTCAGCTACAACTCTGATCACTCCTTCGATTTCCTCAGCAAGCCTTGCCCCAAAAAATCAAATTCTTGATCAACTCAGTGTGTTCTCCAAGTGACCCTCAAACCTTTTCTTATACTTTTCTTGTTGGCAATTCAACAACCAAGATTAAGTCCCTAATCAACGGCTAAGATTAACTCTAGCTTGATCCATGACTTTTGGACCCTTCTAACACAGTTTTATATTAATTCACATTAATATGTTATTTTCCCTAAGTTTAAACTTAGGGACTCCAATAAAAATATTAATTATTTTAATATCTCTCAAACTGTTTAGAATCTGCCCAAACCATTTCTAGGTATTGGAGATCTCATGTGCTTTAGCCTCTCCACCAATTTTCGTGGCTAGAGTCTGATGCTACCCCAAATCAACACTGGGGAATCAATAAGTAGCCTAGAGTCATTTCTCTTAGCCTCCTAGTCTCACACCCCAGCGTTCGGCTGCTGAATTGACCCTTTGCTCTGAATTTCAACTTTCTCTCTCTCCCTCTGTGCTGCTTCTGCGTGGCCCTTCTGGCCCCACGTCAACCTCTACGTCAAGGCTACTAGATCACTCTCTGCCTCTCTCTGTTGATGATTCTCCAGTTGAGAATCTCTCTCTCTCTGAAAGCTACTATCCCTGCCCCTCTGCTGCAAGAAATCTCCTCAATCGGTTTTCCTCCTGAGAACTTCTCACTTCAAAAAATATATTTCCTTGATCTCTCAGTGTATTTTCCAAATGACTCTCAAGCCCCTTCTTATATCTTCGTGTTGGACAACCAACGGCCTAGATTAAGGCCTAGATTAAATCATAATCAAAGGCTCAAATCATTTTGACTTGATCTTCGTCTTTATCTAGAAGATTCACCCACAATTAGATTAATATCCATTAATATTTTAATTTTCCTAAGTTTAGACCTAGGAACGCCATTAAAAATATTAATTATTTTAATATAATCATCTCTGGGTGGAATTTCCCAAAACGTTTTTGGTTTCTTTGGAATAGATATGCCCAAGCCTCCCTACAAAATTTGAGGCTTAGAGTGCATCTGATGCTACCCCAAATCAACAATTTCAAAGGTAAACCCTCTAACAAATAAAATATAACATGTCCACTACATTAGTGAGATCCCTGTAATGTCCCTGACCACTTAGGAAGATTACGATAGAATCCTCTAGCATAAAAGTGGTTCCCACGGCCTAAAGTGGGGAATATTTAATAAAGGGGACTTAAATTGCCTAAGGAAAAATGAAAAAGGGGGTGAAAATTCCTAGATCTAACAATCTTAGGAATCCTACTGCAACCAACTAAATCTACTTCACCTAGATTGTAAATAACATTACAAGCTTATTTCAAATTTCTTCTTGAAACATTGAAG
The DNA here is from genome assembly GCA_000404065.3 of Pinus taeda. NCBI lineage: Eukaryota > Viridiplantae > Streptophyta > Pinopsida > Pinales > Pinaceae > Pinus > Pinus taeda. The sequence continues at coordinate 8,080 of APFE030834470.1, forward strand.
TAAATTACTGAAGCAACCTACACCAAATTAAATATGATTCTGAAACATAGAAGCTGAGCAAGGAAAATAGAAACACATAGGACACAGTTACTTTTGGACAATAGTCGCCGGAAAAAACCAATTCGGGAAAACTAGTGCAGCAGCTCTAAAGGGGTTTTATTATTATGTACGAGAAAATCTGAGTACAATTCTAGGATGTTCAACTAGTAATCCGATACAGAGAGAACACTGAACAAAAGACTGGTGAAATGATCTCACCCTGTCACTGGAGAATCAATCACTGATCCTGCTGATCTAGAGGCTCTGTGTCACCCTATGCATGACCTCTGTTCAGAACTGCGTCTCTCCCGACAATTTCTACGTCACCCTGTGTGTGGCCTCTATGCAGAACTGCATCTCTCCCAACAATTTTTGCGTCACCCTGTGTGTGGCCTCGGTGTAGAACTGTCTCTCTCGGCAATTTTTGCGTCACCCTATGTGTGGCCTCTATGCAGAACTGCGTCTCTCCCGGCAATTTCTGTGTCACCCCGCCTAGGTATTATGTTGCCCCTCTTCCGAATCCTTTGCTCGCTAAGAAAATCAAACTTTTGTCTCCCAGACTCACACCATGGCTTCTAGCAACTGAATTTCGACTTCCCTTAGCAGGAAACTCGACTTCCCCTAAATGACTGCACTGCATCTGCATCAGCACTGTGTGGGCCAGCGTCAACCTTCCTCTGGATGTCTTTCTGTTCTTCCTCTGCCTTGTACTCTCCGGAAATTCCTTCTTCCAGATTCTCACTACCCCTCTGCTGCAAGAAATCTTCTCAATCAATTTTTCCTCCTAATAACTTCTCACTTCAGAAAATCGATTTCCTTGATCTCTCCGCATATCTTTCAAATGACCCTCAAGCCCCTTCTTATATCTTCCTGTTGGACAACCAACGGCCTAGATTAAATCATAATCAAAGGCTTAGATCGCTTTGGCTTGATCTGTGTCTTTTTCTAAAAGTTTCACCCCTGATTAGATTAATACACATTAATATTTCAATTTTCCTAAGTTTAGACTTAGGAACCCCATTAAAAATATTAATTATTTTAATAAAATCACTTCAGGATGGAATTTCCCAAAACACTTATGGGTTCTTTGGAAGCCTCTTTGCAAAATTTTAGGCCTAGAGCACATCCGATGCTACCCCAAATCAACACTCCCTCTTAGTGAGGAATGTGTTGTAGCAATACACTGTTACTGCATATTGCTCTGACTCTAAAGCATCATCCTCTGCACTGCTAAGGTTTGACATGCTGTCCACCAACTACTACGCTGCTACTGCTAGTGTATTGTTGCCTTTGACACTGCTACTATCAATGCTACATATGTATTGCAGCTCCCTTTCAAACGTTGCATCTGTTATGCTGCTAGCACTGCCACTACTAACACTGCATCCGTACTCCAACTCAGTTGTTAAGAGACGCAACTGAAAACACCCAAAAGTGGACAAGTATCCATTGGATACACCTTGGTGCTGAAAGCCTGACTGCTACTAGTCCCACGCTGTCTTCTGAAGCCATTGCACTGTTGAAGCTCTGCACTGCTGCCTCTTTGCTCTGCGCTGCTCTCATTCTGACGCTACTAACTACTGCATCTCTCGAATCAACACTCCATGGCACCAACTGAAAATTCCTCCATCCTGCTACTACTAATCATGGGCTCCTGTAGCAAGGTGATGATCCAAGAGATGGGCTCCTGAAGGATCATGCCCATTTGTAGCTCTATCGAACTACAGTTCTATATCAACCCACCTCCCTCTTGTTGGTATCTTTGCTTTCATGGCAAACTCCTCGTGTTCAATCTTTGTGGCTGCAACATTAGGATCGTGCTTCTCATCCTTGTCCTTTTTTTTCAAAGGACACTGGTATGCATAGTGACCCATCTCGCCACATCTTAAGCACTTCACCTTGTAGTCATCCTTCTTTCGTCTCTGTTGCCCCTGCTATCCCTTCGATGCAAGGGTTGCGTTATCCTCCTCTACTTTGGGCTTCGACCCACTGCTGCTACTGCTTCCGTCAAGTTTCAACTTGATCGGGTCTGTCCTCAGCTCTTCTTGTTTCAGAGCTGTCCACATCTCATCCCAATTTGGCAATGCTGCTCTGCCCAAGATACTCTGGACAAAGACTTGCCATTCATTCGAGAAGGAATTTAGAGCTAGTCTCGCTAACTCCGAATCCTGAGGTGTGTGCCCAACAGCCAACAACTCATCATGGGTCTCCTTCAGTTTCGTGAGGAATGGATCCACACGTTCTCCCTTCTGCATCTGAGCTGACCTCAGCTTCTGCTCTAAGTACATCTTTCGCTGCTCGGAAATTCCCTAAAACAATGTGGTAAAGGCATCCCACATTTCCTTAGCAGTCCCTTTGCTAGCAACATGGCACACTACGTGATCCTTGACTCCATCCAGGATCATCCTCTTGCCCTTTGCCATCTCAGTTCTGTACTTCTTCAGCGGATTTGCATCCGCAAGGACAACTACCACACTATCAACATACGTCTTGAGGGCATGCTCATCTAGAAGGAAGGACATTCTAGCCTTCCAAATGACATAGTTGGAAGTTGTGTCCAACCTATCTTGATCCCTCAAGCCACTGGTTTCCATATCCTCCGAAAAATATTGTTGAACAACTCCCTCTTTCTCCCTACTGTGTAGCTCCTAGGCTGACTTACGCACTCCTTGATGGAGTTGGTACGTTGTTGCTCCTCCGCTGATCAGCAAATGAGAAATACTAATTTCCTTGACAAGAAATCACTGAGGAAGTATTCCCTCACTATGCAATCTACTTCTTTCTTTTAACAGCTTTTCTGCCCAACACTCAACTTGCAAAAAATTGTGTCCCTCGAGCTCTGAGTTGATGCTCCGCGTGGCTCCTTTTGCCTCTATAATTTCTCAATCTGGCAATCTTACCTCTCTGTCGGCTCACTCAAAGAGAGACACCCACGAAAATATAGCCTTCCTGGCTAGAACTGTGCAATCCCTCAAGGGATTCGAACTGTTGCTTTCTCATGTCCCTTCTCAAACACATTTGTAATAGGGTGTTGCTACACAATTTTGCACAATATTGGTTAAGGAAGAGAACCCATCATTTTCGACTTAGGGACTTAGGAGGCAATTCAACTTAATTTGGTTGCAAATGGAATGTGGGGGCCACCCACATGGGAATTCGAATTGGCCCATTCGAATAGCTTGGAGGGAAAGTCGAATAGGTGGATGGAGGGGCCCACATGAGGCAAGGGAGGCCCAAGGAATTATAAGGAGGGAGTGGCTCTCATTTTGGGATTCATTCTTACACCTTGCAATCAAAATTACTCTGTTCGCTCTACTGTTTAGTTGAGTTAACCGGTTGTTTAGCCATGAATCTCTCAAGTGGAAGATTCAACCTCTACTTCAAGGGACCATCCGTGCCCGCCCTAGAGAGGCAATTCCATAAGTATTTCAAGAGTTCCGGGAGTGTGTTACAGCACTACCATTCAACCACAACAAAAAGTGCATATTTCTGGCTAGCTAGAGAATACGCAGGGGGAGTTTGGAGTTATCAGTGACGAAGCATTTGCTATGAGAGTTAGAGGATTGGGAGAGCACCAAAGGGCCAACTTTTCTTGTGAGTTTTGGAGTCAGCGGAGCCAGCATCCTAGCAATTTGAATTACTGGGCTTGGGGATAGCTAAAAGGGCCAATCCAGCAATTTCGTGGAGCTAGGGAGCAGGTGCCATAGGCCAGAAGCCCATCCGAGAAGTCAGGGGATTGATAGCATAGGTCAACCCAACACTTTGGGTCCATTTCCGGGAGGATTTACAGGTAGATTCCAGCAGGCCGAGTTTTGTAGTTGCAGCTAAAGCTAGGCTCCAAGGAGGTCAAATTTCAGAAGTTTAAACCAGCCAAATTTCTTCCTGGGTTTTCTGGGTTTTCTGAGAGGAGTCCATGGTTAAAATTTCAAAATTTTCTGAATGTTATTTGGGCCTGAAATCTTAATTCTTGGCTAGGGAATTTGCACCATTTTGTGGGTTCGACTTTGGCTCGGAGATGGGCCAAACCGTTTCTGGGTTTTTGTGGGTTTTGGTCAGGGAGCTTAAGGTTAAATTTGCAACATTTTCTGAGCATCGGAGAAGGAGTTTCTTGCAGTCTCTTTCTAGCCAGTAATGTAGTTTTCTGGGCAGCGGAGAGCATTAGAGGAGCAGTGATTTCCCATATTTGAGATCATTGTATTATCAACTGGGCTCTGTCACATTTTCCATTGAGGCAAGCCCAAGTTCATTCCTCCATACTATTGTACTTGCTCCATTGATTAATAAAATGGTTCAGTTGGTTCTTACTTCTGGAGTTTTTATGAGCATTTGCTAATTGTTTAAAATTTATGTGTTGAAAATCGTTTTGCTTTGCATATCACTATTTATTTAAGTTTGGAACATTACAATGGTATCAGAGCGTGATCTTGGCCCAACTTTGGGAAATTAGCCAGAAGATCATGAAAGCTTTGGGTATGAGTGTACAGTGACGAGTGAAATCGAAGACAAAACCATGGCTCAAAGGGAAATCCAGTATGCAGAAATTCTGGGGTAGAATTCATTGGGAGGATGAGAGGTGGGCCAAGTTGAGGAGGGTAACAGACCAAACCCATCCTTACCCTTACAACAAAGACATTAGAGGTGAGCAGGTTGTGGGGGTGTAACCATCTATACATCGTGTGGGGAAAGTTGACCAAAGCAGGGCACCATATCTCATGAAAAGGGGCAGACAGGACAAAAACGGGTAAAGGGTGAAACCAAGGGGCACTTTTGCTGGTGGAACCCTGGCTTTAGATATCAGGAGCCTGAGGAGGAGGTTAAGCATGATGCTAAGAGCCCACAGGATGGTGAGGAGCACATCAATATACCCAGTATGGCGTAGGAGTCACCTTTATTAGAGACCTCTTTGATAGCTCCAGTTGACACCTTGGTGGATAGGATAGAGCTTACTCGCATTGAGCCATTTGTTGAGGGGATGCCATCCCTAGAGGAGATGCCAACAGTTGTTGAGGTATCTGGAGTCGTGACCGAGTTTACAGGTGATAGATGCCCATGACAATTCCATTAGTTTCAAGCCGACCTTCTAGCATTAAAAAGGAAGGCTGCATTAGTGCCAGATGTTGATTTGGGTTAGCATCGAATGTGCTCTAGCTGCAAAAATTGGTGAAGGGGCTAAGGCACATGAGATCTCCAATACCCAGAAAGGGTTTGGACAGATTCTAAACAGTTTAGGAGATATTAAAATAATTAATATTTTTAATGGAGTCCCTAAGTCTAAACTTAGGGAAAATAAAATATTAATGTGAATTAATATAAAAATGTGTTAGAATGGTCCAAAAGTCATGGATCAAACCATATCTAATCTTAGTTGTTGATTAGGGACTTAATCTCAGTCTCAGTCGTTGATCTGTCAATGAGAAAAGTATCAGAGGGGGCTTGAAGGTCACTTGGAGAACACACCAAGAGATCAAGATTTCAACTTTCTGGGGCTGGGTTTGCTGAGAAAGTTGAGAGAGTGATTTGGAGTTGTAGTTGAGGGGCAGTGAATACAAAAGCAGAAAGGCAGAGATAGCGCCGGGAGAATCATCACAGCAGTTGGGAAAGCTGATGCAGAGGGCAGAAGCCGAAACTGTCGAGAACAGCCAGAACTGTCGGGAACTGCCTGAACAACTAGGAAAGCTGGCGCAGAGGGCAGAAGCCGAAACTGTCAGGAACAACCGAAACTGTCAGGAAAGCTGACGCAGAGGGCAAAGGTCGGAACTGCCAAGAACTATCAGGAACTGTCGGAACTGTCAGGAAAGTTGATGCAGAGGGCAGAAGAGGTTGACACTGGGGTTTTTCGTGTGGTAGATTGGCATTGAGGAGTTGTTGGGGTGTTTATCCGGGGTTTCAATCAGAGCATACGCAAAAGGCAAAAGTCAGAACTGCCAGGAACTGTCGAGAACTGCTAGAACTATTGTCGGAGTGTTTATCCGAGGTTTCAGTCGGAGCATCTGTCTCCGAATGAGAGGTACTATTGCCGAGATTTTTCTCTGTTGGGTGAGCCGGATTTGGCACCCAGATTGTACTCTGAAACTGCTTAATAAATCAAACCCTCAGATAGTTGCACCGGTTTTCCTGCATTGGGTTTTTCCGGGGACATTAGTCCAAAAATAACGGTGTCATTTGTGTGCTTGTTTCTGTTTCCTTTAGTTGATGATCAGTAATGTGTTGAGCATGTACTTATGTTTATATTCAGTATTTACATGGTAAATAACTTGTTAATTAATCAAACAAGTAGGAAGGAATAAATCAGTACATGGAGGGTTTCTAACTATTAGACTTAGAAACTTCAACATGGTATGAGAGCGTGGTTGTAGATCACAAGAGAACTGAGGACATCAGCCGAGCAGAGCAGCAACAACAGAAATCAACTGTCCCAAGTGACAGAGCCGATCCTTGTAGAAGGCGACAGAGGAAGGAGTGACGCAGAGGGACTAGGTCATCATTCTGGGCCAGAGAAAAATAGCGTAGAGGCTAAGGAACGCATAATCAGGCTCACACAAAGCCACAGAGGCCAGGAGGGCTGACATAGTTGGCTGGGGGAGCTGATTTGCTGGTGCTGGGATTGCGCAAAGCCAAGTGGCTCAATACTTCAATTGCTGGGTTATAGGAGGCTGTGGGTAAGTTTCAGAGTGAAGCTGGTGAGATACTGTAGTCAAAACAGTACCTAACAGGGCAATACCAAGGGGAGGGAGTTGTTGCCAAGGCAAATTTCTAGCCAAGGAATCTAGGTCAGTGGTGCAGTTGCACAGACAATCGGAGAGGGGCAACTTGATGGTTGGTAGAAGGATTTCCAGGAGGGAAATCGAGACTCAGAGGGAGTCCAAAAGAGAACTTCCAGACGGGAAGTAAAGAGACTCAGAGGAGTCAAACAGAGAACTTCCAAATGGGAAGTAGAGAGGCTCAGCAGGAGTCGAACAAAAACTTCCAGGCAAGAAGTAGAGACTCGGAGGAGTCAACAGAGAAGAGTAGAGAGATGTCCATAAATGGGATAATGGATCAGGATAGGCTAAACAGAGTGTCCAAGTTTGTGGTTTGGAAGGCCAAGATCCTATCCATTCTAGATAAACATCGTATCAAGGCCTTCACCTTGAGGGATGACGATTGTGCCATGAGTATTCATGTGCCACTTGAGAAGAAGTGAGGAGACATCGAGCTATAGTCAGGCGGACTACATGCGATGAGGGGCAGGATCCTCGAGGTACCTAACCTCTTAGATTATACCTTGCTACGGGAGCCACAAAGAGGAGTAGCAGGACTGGTGGATGTCGGTAGAGACGGATGCAGATGGAGCGACAGAGGGAGCTATAGTGCAGAATTCCCAAGACAGCGCGAAGCTAGTAGGATGCAACAATGCGAGAGGCACAGGAGTGTTGCACCAGTGCAAGATGGCACAGAGAGGTGTGCAACAGTGCAAGACGCATGGAGTTGTTGCAGCAGCGCAGAGGTCAGAGAGGGAGCACTTGTCAGTGAAAGAGGGATCTTCAGTGTCAGGAGTGTTTCTAGTCTAACGGAGATGTCAGAGTTGAGAGATTAGTTACTTACTTCTCAGTAACTGGGTTGCAGTGCAGCAGTTAGCAGTGACAACGCTATGGGCAGCACGATGCAACAGGATGAGAGGGAGTTGCAGTACAGATGCAACAGTGGCAGTGGCAGGGCCAAGGGTAGCAGTGCAGGATACAACAATGCAGATGATGGACAGCAGGCCTAGCATCAGCACAGGGACCGATGCCAGATGATCAGGGTGATACCCAGTGAGGAGTATTGCTAGAGCACAGTTCTCGCTAAGAGGGAGTGTTGATTTGGGGTAGCATCGGATGTGCTCTAGCCACAAAAATTGGTGGAGGGGGCAAGGAACATGAGATCTCCAATACCCAAAAAGGGTTTGGACAGATTCTAAACATTTTGGGAGATATTAAAATAATTAATATTTTTAATGGAGTCCCTAAGTCTAAACTTAGAGAAAATAAAATATTAATGTGAATTAATATAAAACTGTCTTAGAATGGTCCAGAAGTCATGGATCAAGCCAGATCTAATCTTCGCTGTTGATTAGGGACTTAATCTCAGTCGTTGATTTGTCAACGAGAAAAGTATAAGAGGGGGCTTGAGAGTCACTTGGAGAACACACCAAGAGGTCAAGATTTCGACTTTCTGGGGTTGGGTTTGTTGAGAATGTTGAGAGAGTGATCTGGAGTTGCAGCTAAGGGGCAATGAATACAAAAGCAGAGAGGCAGAGATGGTGTCGAGAGGATCAGCGCAGCATCTAAGAAAGTTGACACAGAAGGCAGAAGCCAAAACTGTCGAGAACAGCCGGAACTGTCGGGAACTGCCGAAACAGCCGAGAAAGTTGATGCAGAGGGCAGAAGCCGAAATTGCTAGGAACAGCGGAAACTGCCGGGAAATCTGACGCAGATGGCAGAAGCCGAAACTGTCGGGAACTGCCAAAACTATCGAGAAAGCTGACATAGAGAGCAGAAGAGGCTGACGCTGGGGTTTTTCGTGGGCCAGATTGGAGCTGAGGAGTTGTCGGAGTGTTTATCCGGGGTTTCAGCTAGAGCATCTGCCTCCGAAGGAGAGGTACTACTGCCGAGATTTTTCTCTGTTGGGTGAGCCGGATTTGGCACCCAGATTGTATTCTGAAATTGCTTAATAAATCAAACCCTCAGATAGTTGCACCGGTTTTCCCGCATTGGGTTTTTCCGGGGACATTAGTCCAAAAATAATGGTGTCATTTGTGTGCTTGTTTTTGTTTCCTTCAGTTGATGATCAGTAATGTGTTGAGCATGTACTTGTGTTTATTTTTAGTATTTACATGGTAAATAACTTGTTAATTAATCAAAACAAGTAAGAAAGAATAAATCAGAAAGTACATGGAGGGTTTCTAACTGTTAGACTTAGAAAATTCAACACGAGAGGCTATCCTACAGCAGAATGAGCAGCTAGAGGGCATGAGAGCCATGGCCAAATTGACTCACATTGGGGAGCAATTGGATTCCCTATTGGTGCAGTAGAGTGCACGTTGAACGTGAGAGCACCCTCTTCAGGCATAAATAGACGGGGCCGGTAGTACTGTTAGGTTACCTTGGCCCATTAGATAGAAAGAGACAAAGCTACCTAGTCAGATTGTATTTATTTACCAAGATAACGAGATGAGACGACATGAGTTGCATGGGGTGCAACACCCGCATGCTAGGGTTGTTCTATGTGCGGGAGTTTGTGCATTCAATCCCTCTCTTGAGATTGGGTGGCGAGAGATTCTGAGTTGGTACCCATTGGATTGGACTATGGAGATGGTAGTGGACCCAGGTGGAGCTCAGCAAGAGTTTCCAAGCAACGAGGATGCTGGAAGCCCCGACTAGCATTGGAATCCAAGAGGGACTACCTATCATTTCCCATGTATGTCGATTGACTATAACCGAGATGGTGCAATTGACCAAGCAGTTGAACATGCACATTCGTTAGGGGAGTCTCGGTCAGCACCAGTAACCAACCAATTTATGGACAGACTCTTTTGGTTTTCTTGGTATGGCATTTGTACACAGGATCACTGGGTGATCAACATACTCTGGCAGGAGTTTGTCGGAGGAGATGGCATTAGTAGGCCACCAGACGATGCCTTGCATGGCGTTGGGGGATCTTCACTTTTGTGTGGGGCATAGAGGACGCAGAGGAGCAGACCAGTGGTGGCATCACTGCTAACACATGGGGAGAGTCACTTCTCAGATCCCCAAGGGGGAATTTGGAGGGAAGATCCATTCATCAGCAGGGATAATGATGCGATGGTGGAGGTGATGATACTGATCGGGTGTGGTCTGACACGTAGAGACATAGCTCTAGGCCATCATATCAAGGAATGTGTGGGAGCATCTAGCGTTGAGCAGTGGTCTACCGGTGGGCATGGAGATGCATGGTGGTGTGTTGTAGTGTGTTGGACTGTGTTGCGGAGTGGGAGTGCCTCACATCGCAGTGAGTACATGTGGGGAAGTGACAGGTGCAGTGACACAGGTAGGAAGCAAGACGATACAGGATGGCATAGCTGCAGCTGACGGTATCCAGCAGTGTACAGGGGTAGTCCTCGGTGAATAGTGGCAAGTCCAGGTGTATTGGGATGATCAGTGGTATGCAGAGGCGTATGGTGTTGCATAAGGTCTTGGAGTGTTTCCTCCCGGGGCACCCATGGGCGAAGATACAAGGCATACCTTTGGGTGTAGTTCACCCAGGATCGACGGGGACACAAATGAGTGATACTTGATGGTATCTGCGGGGACTCACACTCCTGACCCTCTTCTATGTCACTTACAGGAAGTGGCGATCTAGTTGTTGTCCTTTGACACTCAGAGCATGGAAGGGTGTGAAAATTTCTGAATCTAACACATCAAAAGCCCCTACTGCAATATCAAGTTTATTATCTCCTTCCTGTTCTTTACATTAACAAGTTATTTATATGCATAAATATCGAAATAAATAGAATTGCATCCTTCACAAACATACAGATCAACAATTGAAATAAACTGAGACAACACAAGGGAAACCGTTATTTTTAGACAATCGTCCCCAAAAAAACCCAATGCAGGAAAACCGATGCAGCAAAAATGAGGGTTTTATTATTATGCAATTTTCTGAATACAACTAGGGTGCCAAAAATGGCTCACCCTTTAAAGATTATCCTCAGCAAAAGTACCTTTCTCCGGAGATAGATATTTCGGCTAATCAACAACCAAATGATTGGCCCCACAACAACTTCTATTGTTCCTTAGCTGGACAACGAAAGTTGCTCCAAGCTATCTTCTGGAACTGCGTCACCCTCCTATGGCTCTGCGTCAATTGATCAGCTCCTCGTCTGGCCCACGAAATCACCTCATCGTAGCCTCTTCAACTCAATATTTGCTCTACATCTCTCTGCATTACCTGCGTGAGCCTCTTGGCCCTTTGTGTCCACTGCGCTAGCCTTTTCAGTCTTTGCGTCAACCCTTGCTGCCTCTGCGTCAGCCTTCCTAGGCTTTGTGTTGTCTCTTTGGCACTTTCTCTACCTCTCTGATATGTATTCTCGGCCTCTTGCCAAACTTCCCCTCACTGCAACAGATCACAAACTCGATTTCTCAGCAAACCCTGCCCCAGAAAATCGAATTGACTGATCAACTTGGTGTATCTCCTACTGACCCTCAAGCCTCCTCTTACACTTTAAATGTTGATGATTCAACGGCCGAGATTAAGTTCCTAATCAACGGCTAAGATTAGATTTGGCTTGATCCTCTTTATTTAAAACTTTCTCACCCATATTATATTAATACACATTAATATTATAATTTTCCTTAAACTTAGGGTCTCATTAAAAATATTAATTATTTTAATATATCTCCATCCGAGTGGAATTTCCCAAACAATTTCTAGGTCTTGAAGATCTCATGTGCCTTAGCCTCTCCACCAATTTTCATGGCTAGAGCACATCCGATGCTACCAAAAATCAACACTCCCTCTTAGCGAGGAATGTGCTCGAGCAATGCTTCACCAAAAAAACATCACACTGATCCTCCACATCGGTACCTGTGCTAATGCTTGGTCTACTACCTCACTTCCTCTGCACTGTTGCTTCTTGTACTGCTTCCCATGACACTGCCACTGCCACTACTATATTTGTACTGCAGCTCCCTCTCAACATGTTGCATCGTGTTGTCCATAGTACTGCCACTACTAATTGCTACACTGCAGTCTGCAACTCAATTACTGAGAAGTAAGTAACTGTCTTCTCCCAACCACTGACATCTCAGTCAGTCTGGAAGCCTCATGATGTTGAAGCTGCCTCTGCTGCTAACCTGTGCTCCCTTATCTACCACTGCACTGCTGCAACCTCTTATGTGCCTCTCGCACTGCTGCAACCTCTACTGCGCTGCTACAGAACTCTGCACTGTAGCCCGACTTTGTTGCTCCATCACACTTTGTTCCACCCGACACCTATCATCATGCTACAGTCATTAAGAGCTCTTGTAGCCGAATGTGATCCAAGATTTTGGGCACCTCAAGGATCTTGCCCCTTACCATGTAGTCCTCCGTACTACAATTCGATGTGCCCCACCTCTTCTCTAGAGGCGTATGAGCACTCATGGCACAATCGTCATCAGTCTCGACATCCTTCTCCGCCTTAGCTGGAGCTGCCTTTGAATCGAAAGCTTCTCCCTTGCCTTTCTTCCTGGGGCACTGAGATGCATAATGTCCCAGCTCCCCATGGTTGAAGTACTTGACCTTGGAGATGTCCTTCTTCCTCTTCCCTTGTTGTCCCGCAGATGCTAGCGCTGCATCCTCCTCCTCCTCTTTCTTGGCTCGAACTCCCTTACCACTACTCCTTACCTTGGTCAACCTCCTGATCTCTTCCTTTCGAAGAGCTGCCCACATCTCTTCCCAACTGGGGAGAGTCGCTCTACCCAAAATGCTTTGGACAAACATCTCCTAGTCCTCGGAGACTACATTTAGAGCAATCCTGACCATAAACTCTGGATCCGATGTAGACCCCACAAAAGTAAGCTGGTCGCGAATTCCTTGCAACCTAAGGAGGAAGTGATCTATATCCTCTCCTTTCTGCATCTGATATGACCTCAGCTAATTCTCCAATAACATCTTCTATTGCACGGAAGAGCTATGGTATAAGGTAGTCAACGCCTCCCACATCTCCCTTGCTATGTTCTTCTCAACAATATGTGGTATGACATGATATTTGACCCCATCTAGGATCATGCATTTCGCCTTCGCCTAGACCTCTTCATACTTCTCATTAGCATTCGGGTCAACAGGGACAGTGACGGTTTTCAAGGCATAGTCCTTGATGCAATATTTATCCAGGATTGCCAAGATCTTGGCCTTCCAGATAACAAAATTGGAAGCCTCATCCAACCTGTCCTGATCCCTCAATCCATTCACTTCCATCTCTGCTCCTCTTCTAGACTCCCTCTAAGTCCTAATTTTCCTCCTGGAAATCTCTGGCCAACTATCGAACCGCTCCTCTCAAATCCTCCTTGCAACTGCAACTCGGATCTGGATTCCTTGCTAGAAATCTGTCAAGGTAGTCATTCCCTCTACCTTGGTTCAGTCCCCTTAGACATTGTTCTGTACAGACAAAAACAGCATCCCACCAACTCCTCAAATCACAATCTGCACAGCTCCCTTAGCCCCGACAACTGAAGAATTTGAGCCCTTCAAGCTCTGTGCATTCACAGCTTGGGTTGAATTTGCTCCTACTAGCCATAGCATTGATCCTTCTTGGTTGAGAAAGATGATCGGGCACTACGTAGGCCTGATATTCCCCTCTTTGCCTCTGCACTGGTAATCCGGATTTCAACAGGAATGCAACAAATTACAAAGATAACCATAAACACAGATATGCAGCGGAAATAATACTTCATTTCATTAATGTAAAATACTGAAATATGCTTACAAACAGTAATGGAAATAAACCAGCTAGGGCGATGGTAGCTCATCTCTGAGAAGAGATGTGGCGGCTACATGCCTCTCAACTGTCTTACAATGAGGCTCAAAGGCCTATTTATTGTTGAGAAACAATGGAAAACCCTAAACATCCAAAAACCTAACCCTAGAAGATGAAACGCCAAACTGTGGGCCCCGTTTGGGTAAA
>APFE030834470.1:24174-99267 GCA_000404065.3 Pinus taeda
CTACATCGATAATCTACTTCCCTTTGTCATTCCCCTTGTCGGGTTTTGACTCAAAGTCGGAACATGCATCTGATTATGAAACCTTTAGTTCAGCCACCAATGACTGCTTGGCTCGACACTCACTTGTGTTGTGAGTGGAGCTCTTATGAAACTCACACCATTTTCCCATGTCCTTTTTCGGCTTCGCGGTGTTGTTCTTTGCTTGCAGCTTTGGCGGGTTGTCTTGGGTTGCCCCGCCTTGGCTTTGTCCTTTGTTCTGTGGTTTAGGGGCACCTTTCCCTTGCTTCGGATTCGCAGATCCAAAGTCTCGCTTCTTCTGTTTAAACTTTTGCTCGACCTTGACAGCATATCTGTATGCTGTGCCGAGCGAGGAGATGTTCAGGAATTCTATTTCTTCCTAGATGTACTTGTGCAAGCATCCACGGTATTTTAGTATCAAATGTTGCTCCGAATCCTTGATACCCAACTTTGTGCGAAGGGTATGGAAAAGATTGGTATACTCCAGCACATCTTAGTCCCTTCCCTGTCGCAACGTGGTCCACTTTATGTATTGATCCTCATAGCTTCCGACAGGGTAGTACTGCTCCTTGATGGCATCCCGGAATGAATTCCAGGTGGGTGCGGCTGAAAATAGTGAGCCGGTATTTTCATCCTTTTGCTCGCAGTAGGTTTCCCACCAGTCCTTGACGTGGAGGGCTATTTTGAGAAGAGCGAAAACAATCTTTTCCCAACTCGAAAATTCATGAACAAAAAAATAACCCTCTAACAGATTTAACCATTTATCTATGGCATCTGCGTTTATCTGACCATCAAATATGGGGATTTCAAAATTAACTTGTTCCTTAAAGGGCGTGGTGTTTCCAGAGTAGCTGCTGGAAGCCGATGCATCGCTTTTGGGTAGCTGCTAAAGGATCTGGGCAAAGTTGTCCATCATAGCATTCCTTTGTTGTTCAAGGGGTTCTTCGACTAAGATTTTGATAGGATCTCCTGCCCCCTCATCTTTCTTCTCATCCGCCATGGGAGGCCGTCGGGATTTGCAAGGCTGGTCTTGCAAAGGTTCGACCAATTCAAGCCCTAACTCCTTATATCCCGACCTTGTTGGGGACATGCAAAGAAGAATAGAGAAAAAGCAAACCGCTCTGATACCACTAATCCAGATTTAAACAAGAATGCAACAAATTACAGAGATAACCATAAACACAGATATGCAACGAAAATAATACTTCATTTCAATAATGTAAAATACTGAAATGTGCTTACAAATAGTAATGGAAATAAACCAGCTAGGGCGATGGTAGCTTATTTCTGAGAAGAGATGTGGTAGCTACATGCCTCTCAATTGTCTTACAATGAGGCTCGAAGGCCTATTTATTGTTGAGAAACAATGGAATGTGGGCCCTGTTTGGGTAAATTGGTACATCAACTTCACGGGGTTGTAATTTTGGCATATGATCTTCGTTTGACGTGCACAATATCTTGTTAGAAAGATATATCCGAGAGCTACAACTTTGGGAAGAGTAACATCGGTCCATGGACTCATGTTGTCGTTTAGGGCCTCAAAACGGCTCCAGAAGTTCAGGACCCAACAAACTGCTAAAAATAGTAAGTTGTGCTACAACTAAGGAAACTGAAAATGCTAAGAGAAACAATGGTGGGGGTCCAAGTGGACTTCGTAGGTGGCCACCAATGTCCACCTGGATCAACTGGCCCCTCTCGTGGATCGAAATGCTAATGCAGGCTCTGCGTGAGCCTCTGCATCACTCTCTAAGCACTGCATCACCTCTACTCTTGCAGCTTCAGCTCTGGAACAATGCTGTCTTTCGGGACAATTGCTTCTACTACAAACTTTTCAGATTTCTCCTGCTGGCATCTTAATTCCTTCTGTGATCTGCAATTGCTCTAATACCATGTGAAAACTTCTAAATCTAACACATTATAAACCCCTGCTACAATATCTGGTTTATTATCTCCTACTTGTTCTTTACATTAACAATTTATTTATACGCGTAAATATTGAAATAAACACAATTGTAGCCTTCACAAACATACAAATCAGCAACTAAAATAAACTAAGACAACATAAGGGACAACGTTATTTTGGGACAATCGTCCCCAGAAAAACCCAATGCCGGAAAATCAGTGCAACAAATTTCTAATATTCCTAATGGAAGATTTTTAGTGATAACAAAGACAAACCATAACATTCACAATGAAATTTTATTCAATAACGAACATGTAAACAAAAATTTCTCATAAACACCCAAATGGCCAAATTTTATTAATCAGATATTTCGAAGTACAAATAAGTTGGATGGGGTGCACCTGGGCTTGCACAAGGCAAGCTATAAGCCTCAGGTGAATGATACAAAAGTGCCCAACTATTGTGATTTCGCTGCTCCCAGAAAACTGCGTTGTCCCCTCAAAATTGCACTGTTGGTTGACTTCAAGCTCTGATTTACCGACTCAACACAACCCAAAAATTTCTGGAACTTTGGGGATATACTCCTCTCCAAAAGCCAAGAAAAACCCAGAAAGGGTTTTGCCTGGTTTTGACCTGCCAATTTCGACCCCTTGGGGATTGGCCCTCGTCCAACACTAGAACTCACTGCCTGTAACTAAAATTGTTGTAACTTACTGCCACAAAGCTGAAAACCTCCCCATTCATACTCCCAACAATCTCTCCACAACCCAGCTCCCCAATCCTCCGGTTAAGCCTCCAACCAAGTGACCCCATCTAGTGATAGCGCAATCCTGAGTGAGGATGATGCAGGCTCTTCGACCAACAACTCAAATTGGGTGTTTCACTGGCTTTCCTACTGCAATTTCTCCTCTACGAAGTGGCAACTTGATGTGGATAAGGGAAGCCCTCCTAAGGTGGCACTCGAAGTCCACCAAAGAGAGGGATGAGCTTCACTCCTTGGAA
Source organism: Pinus taeda (assembly GCA_000404065.3). Classification (NCBI taxonomy): domain Eukaryota; kingdom Viridiplantae; phylum Streptophyta; class Pinopsida; order Pinales; family Pinaceae; genus Pinus; species Pinus taeda. The sequence goes on from APFE030834470.1 coordinate 27,098, forward strand.
AGCTCTTGTGCTGAACAACACTTGTAGCTTAGCTAAATAGCCAAAGGAACAATGAAATTCTCAAATGATCAAAAGGCCCCAAATGCTACTCACTTCCTCCTATTTATGCTTGCTCCCTTGGGCCCCATGTGGGTCACATCAAATATTTCGATCCCCACTTAGGAAAATTGAATTACCTTCATGGGTTGCGTATTTTTGGGTGGGTGAGTGGACCCCACAATCCACTAAAAGGCACATCGACCCCCTTTCTCCTAAGTTATCCCATCAAACTTGCCTAACACCAAAAATAAAAAAATTGCCAAAATTGATTTTCTCCTCACCTTGGGAAAATTATTAGGAAGGGACATTACAGTCCTCCCCTCCCGGATGTTGCTTGTCCCCAAGCCACTGCAAAATTGGATGCTGTAAGATTTGTTCACTTTCCCACGTGGCATCCTCTCCGATAAAATCCTTCCATTTGACCAGGTACTCCCTAATCACCCTGTTCCTCAACTTCTTCTCCCGGGTCTCCAATATGATCTCTGGTGTCAAAACTAAGTGCCCCTCATCATCCAAGGGAAGCAACTCAACCGTTGTTGTAAAATGCTGCCCCAATGCCTTTTTCAGGCATGAAATGTGGAACACATTGTGACTCTGGCTCTCCTTAAGTCCCTCTAATTCGTAGGCCACCTCGCCTACCTTTTGGACTACCTTATACAGCCCATAAAACCGTAGGCAAAGCTTCTCTGCGCCTTTCTGCTTGAGCGAATATTGCCTGTATGGCTGTAAGCGTAAATAGACCATGTCCCTTACCTCAAAGTGTCTCTCCACCCTATGTTTATCAACATATACTTTTTGTTGATTTTGGGCCACCTGCAAGTTGTTCTTGAGAGCTCAGAGAATCTCCTCGCTCTCTTGAACCCAATCCTTTGCCCCTGGGGCCCTGCTATCTCCAAACACCATGTCAGAAAAAGAAAGTGCATCATACCCATAAAGTGCTCGAAAAGGGGTCATACCGATGGACATGTGATAATTCGTGTTGTAGCAGAACTCCCCGAGGTGTAGCCACTACCCATGCTCTCTGCTATCCAGTCAAGTAGTTGCGCAAGTACCCTTCCAACCACTTGTTCACTATCTTTGTTTGCTCATCGATTTGGGGATGATAGCTAGTGTTGGGTGTAAGTTCTGTACCCACTAACTAGAACAACTCCTGTGAAAAAGACCCATAAATATGTTGTCCCTGTCACTGACAATGGTCTTGGGGAGACCATGCAACCAAAAAACCTCCCAAAAGAACTCATCCACCTAGGAAGCTGAAGATCTCGATGAAAAAGCAAAGAAGTGGGCGAACTTGGTCAGTCTGTCGACCACCACATAGATGTAGTTCCACCCTTATGCTACCGGAAGTCCCGTGATGAAACCCATGGATATGCTCTCCCACTTCCTCTCTGAAATGGGGAGCAGTTGTAGCAAACCGGTTGGGTGACTCAGCTCCACCTTGTTCCTCTGGCAATCCACGCACTCTCTCACATGTTTCAGCACATTCCCTTTAAGTCCCTGCCAGGAGAACCTTTCCCTGATAGCACGATATGTCTTGAGGAAACCTGGGTGCCCTGCTAGTGGAGAATCATGGGTTTCCTGCATGATCCTCTCCTTAAGCTAAGATCCTGGCACTAAATAGATCCAGTCCTTGTAGTAGATTACACCGTCCATCACCTGGAATCAGTCATCTCGGTACATGCCATCCAAAATGTCACAAGCCTGCCTATCCTTGGAGTACTCAACCAATAGTTGAGCCTTCCAATCCTGTGTGACATCCATCAAAGATAGAGTTGTGTGTCTCCCAGAGAGGGCATCAGCTACAACGTTGTGTTTTCCCTTCACATACTCTATCTCAAAGTCGTAAGCCTGGAGCTTACTCACCCATTTCTGTTGCCTCTCCTCTAAGGACTGCTACTCAAGGAGGAAGCGAAGACTGTTGTGATCCGTCTTCACTTTGAATCGATTGCCCACTAAATACTGTCTGGATTTGGCCAGCACATGTATCACTGCCAACATATCCTTGTCGTACACAGAGTACAACCGCTCATGAGGCTGCAATTTCCAACTCTCAAATGCAATAGGATGGCCCCCTTGTGTCAAAATGGCCCCAATCCCTTCACCAGACGCATCGCACTCCAACACAAATGGCCGCGTGAAATCCAACAAGGCTAAGACCGGACAACTACTCATGACCCCCTTGAGGCGCGTGAAGGCCTCCTCTACAACTTGCATCCACACAAAATGTTGAAATTTCTAAGTTTTACCCGTTAGAAATTTTATCTGTATTCTCTGGTTTATTTCTCCTACTTGTTAATTACGAACAAGTTATTTAAACATATAAATACTGAAATAAACACAATACAGTCTCAACCATCTACAAATCAACAACTGAAAAGAATAGCAAACACACAAGTGACACTGTTATTTTTGGACAACTCCCCAGAAAAAACCCAACTTGGGAAAACCGGTGCAGCAATTGTGAGGGTTAATTTATTATATAGGCTTTCTGAGTACAACAGGGTGTTAAACTGACTCACCTGATAGAGAAAATAATCTGGCATTAATACCTCTCTATTCAGAAGCAGATATTCGGAATCCTACCCCACGAAACCCTCTCTAACACAATCTAAAGCTCAACGTCAACCCTCCTGGTCTCTGCGTCAACCCAAAACTCACTGCGTCAGCCCTCTTAGGCTCTACGCAGCCTCTACGGCCCTCTGCATCACTCCTGCAGCCTCTGCGTGGATGACGCAAGCCCTTTTGGCCTCTGTGCAGTCCCTTTTGCCTCTGCGTGACTCCCTCTGGCTCAGCGTCTGTCTTTCTCTGCTTTTGCGTTGGTCTCTCGGCACTATCTCTAGCTCGTACTCACTGCAACTGATCACTGATTCGATTTCTCTTAGCAAACCCCGGTCTAGAAAATCGAATGACTGATCACTATGGTGTGTTCTCCAACTGACCCTCAAGTCTCTTCTTATACTTTTCCTGTTGGTCTTTCAACAGTCGAGATTACATCTCTAATCAACGACTAAGATTAGATTTGGCTTGATCCATGTCCTTTGGAACCTTCTAACCCAGTTTTATATTAATACCCATTAAAATTTATTTTTCTTCTATTTTAACATCTCCTTAACCAGGTAGACTCTGCCCAAACCATTTCTGGGCCTTCGACATCTCATGTGCTTTAGCCTCTCCACCAATTTTCATGGCTAGAGAACATCTGATGCTCCCCAAATCAACACAAAATCTCCCCTCTTCTTCAAATATGTAAGAGGTGTTGTAATCTGTGAAAACCCTCTCACAAATCTCCTGTAGTATGTACAAATGCCTACGAAACCCCTCAGCTCCATCACATTCCTGGGTGTCGGCCAATCTAGAATTGCCCAAATCTTCTCATGATGCACCTTCACTCCATCCTCCCCAATCACATGCCCTAAGTACAACATCTTTGTTAGCCCAAACTCACAGTTGGACAACTTCGCATACAGTTGTTGCTCCTCAAGTATGCGGAGCACCTCCTCCAAACGCTGAAGATGCTCCTCCCATGTTCTACTGTAAATGAGTATCTCATCGAAGAAGGCTAGAACAAAATATCTCAGCTGTCTACAAAACACGTGATTCATACACGACTGGAATGTGGCTGGAGCACTGGTTAGCCCAAAGGGCATCACCAAGAACTCAAAGCGTCTGTAATGGCAATGAAAAGCATTCTTTGGGTTATCTTGTTCCCTCACACAAATCTGGTGGTACCCTAAGCACAAATCTATCTTAGAGAAGTATTTAGCTCCCCTAAGCTCATCCATCAACTCATCTATGCGCGGAATGGGGTAGCTGCTCTTCAGAGTCTTCTTATTGAGAGCCCGGTAGTCTATGCACATGCGCACTGTCCCATCTTTCTTCTTCACCGACACCAAGGGAGAAGCAAATGGACTCGAACTAGGCCTGATGTGCCCCAACCTCATCAACTCCTGAATGGCCCGCTCTATCTCATTCGGGTGCCTGTAAAGGGTGGTGATGACTGTGTTCATCCCCTTCTCTAGCTCAATGCTGTGCTCAAATCCACAATCTGGCGGTCTACCTAGTGGGACATCCCCAAAAAACCCCTGGTGCTTCTCCAATAGGGCTAGTATATCTGGATGTATGACCTGCGTCTTTGTCCCCAACTCCAAAATCCGTAGCTTGACTGCCTACTCCACATCTCCATGGCGCAAATATGCCTCCATCCGATGGGCTGAAACTGTCTGAGGGGGATAAGAGTGCATTCCACTCAATATTACCGACTTTCCATCTGAACCCTGGAACTCCATTTCGAGCTTCTGCCAATCAGTCGTGACCTTCCCCAATGCATACAACCACTAGACACTCAACACCACATTTGTGTCTGGTACATCAACCACGAAGAAATGGTCGGTGAGTGAGTAGTTCCCCATTTTCAAGGTCAACCCGAGTATGTACTTGGTACACTGCATTGTCCGGTCTCCGGGTACCAAAACTTAGCACCCCTCAAATGTGTTGTCTTTATGCCCCTATGCTCCACCCTCTGGGCATCAATGAAATTGTGGGTGGACCCCCTGTCAACTAGGATTGACACACATTGTCCCTGTACAATCCCCCTGATCCTGAGCGTCAAATACTTAGGGCACACCCCGACGTGAAGCAAGGACTCCCCCAGTTGGGGCAAACAACCCTCCTCTAGGTGGTGCTGGTGGTGGCCCTCCTGATGATGGTCCCCCCTCATCTCCTTGCTCCTCTCTTGCCTCGACCTCCTCCTCCTCAGGCTCACTATCTAAGAACACCTCGATGAAATGGCCTTTGCCCTTGGTGCACTTGTGCCCTAGTGCCCAAGGCTCCTGGCTCATGAAGCACAACCTCCTCCCCCTGAGGTCCCTCCAGGTGTCATCATCCAACTGGATACATCCTCCATCTCTCTATGGTGGCCTCGCATCTTTGTTCCCCAGTGGGGTTGTGGGTCTTGCAAAAACAAAAGCCCAGTTCTTGGGCACCGCATCAATCATTTCCCAGGTCCTAGAAATGGCATCATGTAGTGATGTGGGCTTGTAAGCCCTCACCCATCCATGTAGAGGGTCAGCAAGCCCCTCCACAAACAGCATGATTAGCCATGTCTCCGAAATATTTGTCACCATCACTGCAAGTCTTTGGAACTTTGTAATGTAGACCTTTGCGCTGCCAGTCTGTGTCAAGTGGGCCAACTCTCGGAAGTGTAGCTCGGGATCCTTCCTTTCAAACCTCTCCAACAATCTCCTAGTGAACTCTGTATAAGTGGCGATGTGAAGGTGCCCCAACGTGATCAACCGATGATACCACCATTCTTGGGCATCACCCTCAAAGTGAAGGGTGGCAAAGCATAAGGCATCAGATTCCCTCATGGGATTCAGGTGAAAGTATGTATCAAGTTTTTGGATCCACGCCCTAGCTAAGCTCTTTGTTGACCCATCGAAATTTGGGAGTGTAATCTTCCCCAATAGCTTCTGCACATTTTTATTGGATGCTCCTCCCCTATAATGGCCTCCAGCCCCGTTAGCGCGTCTCTCCTTGAGGTGGATGTACTCTCCAAAAGACATCACCCTCTTGATCCAGCCATCCAACCCATCATACTCATCAATGCCTGATGCAACAGAATGTACCAAATCCGCAACTGAGTTCAGCTCTCTCTCTAGCTTAGCTTCGTCCATGAAATGAGGCATTGTGGGGCGGTCAGCTTGCCCACATTGTGGGGTGTGTGAAGGTTGATAGGTACGACTGCCTCCTCTCGTTCTGGAACCCCCTTCACCTTGAGGTTCCCCCTTCGCCCTTCCACCCATTTGCAAGCCCATCACCTGCTGCATCATGTCCATCATCCACTGCCCTTGCCTCGTCATCTATTGGTTGGTCCTCAGCAACTCCTCTAAGACTTGGTCCATGTTCCTTTGCCTGGGCAGCTCATTCTCTTCCTGGTTCTCCATCCGGCCTCTGATGTTTTCCACATCAATGTCTGAAAATGGGTCTGGCCCCTCTTCTCTACCTCGACCCCCGCCTTTGCCTCTACCACAGCCTCTTCTGAAAACCAGTCCTTGGTATCTCAATGGCATCACCCGCTCTTGTTCCCCACTCTAGCCAAGAACATGCTCTAATACCACTGTAATATTCCTAATGGAAGATTTTCAGTGATAACAAGACAAACCATAACATTCACAATGAAATTTTATTCAGTAAGGAAAATATAAACAAAAATTTCTCATAAACACCCAAATGGCCAAATTTTATTAATTAAATATAACGAAGTACAAATAAGTTGGATGGGGTGCACCTGGTCTTGCACAAGGCAAGCTACAAGCCTCAGGTGAATGATACAAAAGTGCCCAACTGCTGTGATTTTGTTGCTCCTAGAAAACTGCGTTGTCCCCTCAAAACTGCATTGCTGGTTGACTTCAGGCTCTGATTTACCCCCTCAAAACAACCCAAAAATTTCTGCAACTTCGGGGATGTACTCATCTTCAAAAACAAGAAAAACTCAAAAATGGTTCGCCTAGGTTTGACCTGCCAATTTCGACCCCTTAGGGATTGATCCTCCTTCAACATTGTAACTAAAATTGTGATAACTTGCTGCCACAAACCTAGAAACCTCCCCAAATCAAACTCCCAACAATCTCTCCACAACCCAGCTCCCCAATCCTCCGGTTAAGCCTCCAACCAAGTGTCCCCGTCTAGTGACTACGCAGTCTTGAGTGAGGATGACATAGGCTCTTCGAGCAGCGACTCGAACTAGGTGTTTCACTGGCTTTCCTGTTGCAATTTCTCCTCTACGAAGTGGTAACTTGATGTGGATAAGGGAAGCCCTCCTAGGGTGGCACTTGAAGTCCACCAAAGAGAGGGACTCGATGTGGATAAGGGAAGCCCTCCTAGGGTGGCACTCGAAGTCCACTGAAGAGAGGGATGAGCTTCAGTCTTTGAGAAGCTCTTGTGTTGAACAACACTTGTAGCTTAGCTAAACAGCCAAAGCAACAATGAAATTCTCAAATGATCAAAAGGCCCCAAATGCTGCTCACTTCCTCCTATTTATGCTTGCTCCCTTGGGCCCCAAGTGGGTCCCATCAAATATTTCAATCCCGACATAGGAAAATCGAACTGCCTTCATGGGGTGCGTATTTTTGGGTGGGTAAGTGGACCCCACAATCCACTAAAAAGCACATCGACCCCCTTTCTCCTAAGTTCTCCCATCAAATTTGCCTAAAGCCAAAAATAACAAAATTGCCAAAACTGATTTTCTCCTCACCTTGGGAAAATTATTAGGAAGGGACATTACAAGATATGAGAGTTTTATTATTATGCAGTCTTCTGAATACAACTAGGGTGCCATAGATTGCTCACCCTTCAAAGATTATCCTCGATAGAAGTACCTTTCTCCAGAGACAGATATTCGGGCTAATCAGCGACCGATGATTGGCCCCACAGCAACTTATATTGTTCCTTAGCTGGACAGCGAAAGCTACTCCAAACTATCTTCTGAAACTATGTCACCCTCCTACGGCTCTGCATCAGCTGATCAACTCCCAATCTGGCCCACGAAATCACCTCAGCGCAGCCTCTTCAACTCAACGTCAGCTCTGCAGCTATCTGCGCCGCCTATGTCATCCTCTACGACTTCTACGTCAGCCTCTTGGCCCTCTACGTCCTTTGCGCTAGCCTCTTCATCCTCTCTATCAACCCTTGCTGCCTCTGCATCAGCCTTTGCTGCCTCTACGTCAACCTTCATAGGCTCTGCACTATCTCTTTAGCACTTTCTCTGCCTCTCTAATATGTATTCTCGACCTCCTGACGAACTTCCCGTCACTGCAACAAATCACTAACTCGATTTCTCTGCAAACCCTGCCCCAAAAAATCAAATTGACTAATCAACTTAGTGTATCTTCAACTGACCCTCAAGCCTCCTCTTATACTTTTCCTATTGACGATTCAACGGCCGAGATTAAGTCCCTAATCAACGGCTAATATTAGATCTGGCTTAATCCTCGTTATTTAGAACTTTCTCACCCATATTATATTAATAAACATTAATATTTTAATTTTCCTAAGTTTAGACTTAGGGTTTCATTAAAAATATTAATTATTTATTCTCGTCCTCCTGCTGCACTGCCCCTTGCTGCAACAGATCACTAACTTGATTTCTCCGCAAACCCTACCCCAAAAAATCGAATTGATTGATCAACTTGGTGTATCTTCAACTGACCCTCAAGCCTCCTCTTATATTTTTCTTGTTGACAATTCAAGAGCCCAGATGAAGTCCCTAATCAACGACTAAAGATTAAATCTGGCTTGATCCTCGTTATTTTGAACTTTCTCACCCATATTATATTAATACACATTAATATTTTAATTTTCCTAAGTTTAAACTTAGGGTCTTAATTGATTGATCAACTTGGTGTATCTTCAACTGACCCTCAAGCCTCCTCTTATATTTTTCTTGTTGACAATTCAAGAGCCCAGATGAAGTCCCTAATCAACGACTAAAGATTAGATCTGGCTTGATCCTCGTTATTTTGAACTTTCTCACCCATATTATATTAATACACATTAATATTTTAATTTTCCTAAGTTTAAACTTAGGGTCTTATTAAAAATATTTATTATTTTAATATCTCTCCATCCAGGTGGAATTTCCCCAAACGATTTATGGGTCTTGGAGATCTCATGGGCCTCAGCCTCTCCACCAATTTTCATGGCTAGAGCATATCCAATGCTACCAAAAATCAACAACGGGGAGCTCACCCAAGATATTTGGATGACACTTGGTGCAATATAGGGGAGACTTCTCAGCGGGGGCATCAAGTCGGTGCGCGAGTTGACAGCCACAGGTCAAGGGATGAGGTAATCACCGATAGGGATTGCATATCATTCATCACTAATCCTATGCCTGGGGAGATGGTCACAGGGGAGACATGTTTCACTTTTTCAACAGGGCATGTCTTGACCATGCATGAGCAGAGGATAACATGTTCAGCTGAGATAGTTGTCTAGTATGTATCCAGGTTCCCGACATTGTATCGACACATTCACCAGGGGGCGAGTAGTCGAACCAGTGGCGATGGTTGGCAGGAGCAAGAAGGATCCGCATATACTGAGTCAATTGCGTGTATCAAATACCCATCTATTGGTTGCATTCAGGGGTAGCTATTTGGCACACGTGGTTTCCAGTGGTCATCAATACTACACAGTGGCAGGCACCGGACAGTTTAGCATGCCTTAAATTAGTTCTTGATGTATGGAGCCTATATATGGGTGGCATGCAAGGACTAAAGATGAGGGCCAAAGGGATTTCATCGGTTGTCAAGGCTATGTCGCAACAGGTCTTCCTATGGGATGCAGGGATTCAGTTGATCGATAGATCACTCGTGATGAGATGACACATGGGGGTTCACAGAGGGTTTCATCGTATGGGGAGGCAGAGATTCTCTACTGCTGCACATATTTGGAGTTAGATTTGGATGGGTAGGCCTTGGTGCCATGGAGATGCCCACGCAGGATGTGTCTCGCCTCTTTTAGTATTCCACCATCGAGTTCTAGCAGAGGAGGATCCTGTCTGTGCATGATGAGGAGTATGACATAGTCAGAATAGCACAACGTCAGCATGGTGGCACCACTTTGGGACTAGCAGGGAACTACGGCGTCACAGCTCTTCACAACTCAATAACCTTTAGGGATGCACCAGCTACTACAGGGGAAGATCATATAGATCTTCCATTGGGTTTTAGCGAGTCACTGAAGGAGCAAGGGAATTTTGGTACTTGCACCAGGCAAGATAGTGAGTAGAGCAAGGGGAGCTTCATGTTGGACAAGATGGCCTAGGATCCTAGTATTGAAGGATTCTTTCATATCAAGACAGTGCTGAGGTCAGGGACAATTCAATGGCACATATGGGACCCTGGCACATGTTGCAGTGACAGTGGGGAGAAACAGTTAGAGAGGATGCTTGTTCAGGCATTGCTTGAGCACAAGCAATTTTAAGAGCATTTGAAGAACTTGTTGGGTGAGGATGCCACCTGGGAGGATGAGCACATATTGGAGCACCCAGCTTTGAGGTTGCTTGAGGACAAGCAACATTTGGGAGGGGAGGACTGTCATGTCCCTTCTAACCACATTTGTAAGAGGGTGCTGCTACACAATTTTGCACAATTTTGGCTAAGGAAGAGAACCCATCATTTTCGACATAAGGACTTAGGAGGAAATTCAACTTAATTTGGTTGGTAGTGGAATGTGGGGGCCACCCACATGGGAATTCGAATTGGCCCATTCGAATAGCTTGGAGGGAAAGTCAAATAGGCAGATGGAGGGGCCCACATGAAGCAAGGGAGGCCCAAGGAGTTGTAAGAAAGGAGAAGCTCTCATTTTGGGATTCATTCTTACACCTTGCAATCAAAATTACTCGATTGTTCTCTCTGTTGTTTAGATGAGTCAATTGGTTGTTTTGCCACGAATCTCTCAAGCAAGAGATTCAACCTCTACTTTGAGGGGACCATCCATGCCCACCCTAGAGAGGCAATTCGATATGTAATTTAAGAGTTCCAGGAGTGTGTTGCAGCACTACCATTCAGCCACAACAAAAAGTGTGTATTTCTAGCTAGATGGAGAATATGCAGGGGGAGTTTAAAGCTATCAGTGATCAAGCATTTGCCGAGAGAGTTAGAGGATTGGGAGAGCAACAAAGGGCCAGCGTTTCTTGTGAGTTTTGGAGCCAACAGAGCCAGCATCCCAACAGTTCGAATTACTGGGCTTGGGGACAGTGCAGAGAGCCAGTCCAGAAATTTCATGGGGCTAAGGAGCAGGTGCCATAGGCCGAAAGCCCATCCGGGAAGTCAGGGGATTGATAGCAGAGGTCAGCCCAACACTTTGGGTCCATTTCCGGGAGGATTTACAGGTAGATTCCAACAGGCTGAGTTCTGTAGTTGCAGCTGAAGCTGGGCTCCAAGGGGGTCGAATTTCAGAAGTCTTAACTAGCCAAATTCCTTCGTGGATTTTTCTGGGTTTCTTAGAGGAGTCCATGGTTAAAATTTCAAAATTTTCTGGATGCTATTCGGGCCTGAAATCCTAATTCTTATAATAGGGTGAATTGCTAGTTAGCTGGGGAATTCGCACTATTTTGTGGGTTTGACTTTGGCTCGGAGATAGGCCAAACCCTTTCTTGGTTTTTGTGGGTTTTGGTCAAGGAGATTGAGGTTAAATTAGCAACATTTTCTGAGCATCGGAGGTAAAGTTTCTTGCAGTCCCATTCCAGCCAACAGTGTAGTTTTATGGGCAATGCAAAGCATTAGAGGAGCAGTCATTTCCAACATTTGAGATGATTGTATTATCACCTGGGTTCTATCACGTTTGCTATTAAGGCAAGCCCAGGTTCATTCCTCCATACTATTGTACTTGCTCCATTGATTAATAAAATGGCTCAGCTGGTTCTTACTTCTGGACTTTTTATGAGCAACTGCTAATTGTTTAAAATTTATGTGTTGTAAATCATTTTGCTTTGCATATCACTATTTATTTAAGTTTTAAGTTTGAAACATTACATGCTTGCTGTAGCAAGTCAGTTGGCCCTTGCTTCAGTGCTAGATCTACTCTTCCTCTTTCACATCAACAGCTTTGATACCATGTGAAAATTCTTAGAGCTAACAATCTCAGGAATCCTACTGCAACCAACTGAATCTACTTCACCTAGATTGTAAATAACATTACAAGCTTATTTCAGATTTCTCCTTGAAACATTGAAGTAAATTACTGAAGTAGCCTACACCAAATTAAATATGATTTTGAAACATAGAAATTGAACAAGGAAAATAGAAACACATAGGACACCATTATTTTTGGACAATAGTCCCTGGAGAAATCCAATGCGGGAAAACCGATGCAGCAGCTCTGAGGGTTTTATTATTATGCAAGAGAAAATCTAGGTACAATTCTAGGATGCTCAACTAGCAATCCGATACAAAGAGAATACTGAACTGGTGAAATGATCTCAACCTGTCACTAGAGAATTAGTGACTGATCCTGCTGATCTGCAGGCTCTGCATCACCCTGTGCGTGGCCTCTGCACAAAACTGTGTCTCTCCCGTCATTTCTGCATCACCCCCCCTAGGTATTATGTTGCCCCTCTTCCGAATCCTCTGCTAGCTGAGAAAATCAAACTTCTACCTCCCAGACTCACACCTCGGCTTCCAGCAACTGAATATCGACTTCCCTTAGCAAGAAACTCGACTTCCCCTCAAGGACTGCACTACCTCTATGCGTGGGCCAACTTCACCCATCCTCTGGACATCTTTCTGTTCTCCCTCTGCCTCGTACTCTCCGGAATTTCCTTCTTTTGGATTCTCACTGCCCCTTGCTGCAAGAAATCTTCTCAATCAATTTTTCCTCCTGAGAACTTCTCACTTCAGAAAATCGATTTGCTTGATCTCTCAGTGTATCTTCCAAATGACCCTCAAGCCCCTTCTTATATCTTCCTATTGGACAACCAACAGCCTAGATTAAATCATAATCAAAGGCTTAGATTGTTTTGGCTTGATCCATGTCTTTTTCTAGAAGTTTCACCCCTAATTAGATTAATACCCATTGATATTTTAATTTTCCTAAGTTTAGACTCAAGAACCCCATTAAAATTATTAATTATTTTAATAAAATCACTTCTGGGTGGAATTTCCCAAAACGCTTTCTGGGTTCTTTGGAATACATATGCCCAAACCTCCCTGCAAATTTGAGGCCTAGAACACATCCAATGCTACCCCAAATCAACAAAGAGTGATATTCCCTAGGGAAGTGAAAAGTCACTTTAATTTTATTAAGTTAATTTAATAAAATGGAAGGTGAAAAAGTGACCCTAAGTTTATAAAAGAATGAAAATGAGGAGACTCTCCTCATTCGTGCAGTTTGAGTTTTGGAGAAAAAGAGCTCTTGGAGAGAGCTTGAAGGAGAAGCTTAGGGTTTTGGAACTCTAGTTGCCATAGCAAACTTGAGTGTTGAAACTAGACACCCTAGTTTAGATTTGAGAGTGAAAGCACATAGATTTCACCACTCAGCTTCAATGGAGAACAAGATTTCCTAGAAATAGAGGTATTCATGTGTTATCAGTTGATTTTAGAAGCTTATTTGGTATTATCTATATCATTTTGGAAGAGCTACCAAAAATTTGATCCTTGGGAATCAAACTTCCAGACCAAACATAGGTCAAGTTTAAATTTATGAGCGGTTGTTCTCATCACGATGATAGTTTGAAGATACCAGAGGTTCGATTTTCTTTTTATGAAAGGTAGCTTGAGTACCTAGACAAACCACTCCCTTCATCACAGTGTTAGATGAGTTTCTTTGTCTCCTGGGCAACGTATGTGTAGGAGCATATTCAGTGTTATAACCGAGTAGTCAATTTCTAGGTTGCATATTAATTCCTTAGCCTATGCGTCGGACTATGGAAGAATTAAAGACCGAGTCCCACTTCTTTTCTTGGCTGCGATTTCCAAAAATTATACTTAGAGGACAGGCGCACTCCTGGTGAGCCTACGTTGTTGTAAAATTAATTCTGGGACAATGTGCCATATTTTACGTGGGTAACTCATGGTGTGAAAGCCATTCTTGAGATTCTTGGCCAGCGTGACCACTTATGGGCAATGTATACCATGAACAAGTATTGGAGCAGTGTTCTGAGGGTTTGACATTTCGTGCCTGTATATATTCTTATTGGTTATCTTCATTATCAAGTTTTATCTCTAAAAATTTTCCTTCGTATATTCAAATGGTTGAATGAAAAATGCCTTTCCTATAGTTGTTATTGTCTATTTCTCAGTGCATTGCATTTCTGGACTTTTACAAATTTATTTGTTTGGAGAATGTTGTGGCTTATGGGAATATTAAAACAATGTGAATAGAACAAACTCACAAAACTCACCTACAGCATAGAAAACCAATTTGATAGAAGACATATCACACTAAAACTCATATATTAAAAAGGAAAATTGAAGGTCTCCCAAGAAGGAATTATACAGTGGTATCAAAGCCTCAATCTTGGCTCAATTATAGGTTGTTATTAAAAAACCAAAGCTTAAGAGCAAGCCTGTATATATTCTTATTGGTTATCTTCATTATCAAGTTTTATCTCTAAAAATTTTCCTTCGTATATTCAAATGGTTGAATGAAAAATGCCTTTCCTATAGTTGTTATTGTCTATTTCTCAGTGCATTGCATTTCTGGACTTTTAGAAATTTATTTGTTTGGAGAATGTTGTGGCTTATGGGAATATTAAAACAATGTGAATAGAACAAACTCACAAAACTCACCTACAGCATAGAAAACCAATTTGATAGAAGACATATCACACTAAAATTCATATATTAAAAAGGAAAATTGAAGGTCTCCCAAGAAGGAATTATACAGTGGTATCAAAGCCTCAATCTTGGCTCAATTATAGGTTGTTATTAAAAAACCAAAGCTTAAGAGCAACCTAACAGTGATTACATGACAAAAGAAAATCCCTACACATGGATAAAATATAAAAGGAGACACACCTATAGAGAACCAACTCCCCTTACAAAAGAATATATCACTGATACAAAAAGTGAAGAGACACCGGAAAAGAGGAAAGAGATATAGGAAGCACCTGAGATTGAAAGGTCAGATATGGGAGATAAGGACAAACAAGCCTTTAACAACTTGCTCGAGGATATAACTAACCTGGCCAAGGGCCAAAAAGAGATGGTAGACTTGATGAAAGGGATGACTAACACAAGGACCTCAACTGGGAAGGAGCCATTGAATACAGAAGAGTCCAACAGTGTTGAAGGAAGCCATGCTCGTGCCCATTTGCAGATCCATTCACATGCTGCTAGTAAGATGCCCAAGCCCAATATGCCTCACTTTGTACAAAAGACATCACAGGACTTAACAGAGCAAGTTGATTTTGGAATCCCTTATGCAGATTTTATGGAGCAATACCAAGCACTGGGACGAGATTTTCGCGTTGTTATGAATTTTACCGATTTATGCCACCTTCAGTTGAAAAGTAGGCCAAAACCATCTCAAAGGTTCCCAAAGAAAAATCAAGGCCTACAGAAAACATTGGGGAAGGTGACCATCCCCTATTTTGATGGGTCATCCAAATGTTCAGCTTGATCATGGGTACAGAGATTGCACAACTATTTTTAGTTGCATCATAGGACAAAAATGAGGCTATCAAATTGGCCACCCTACACTTGGATGGTGAGGCCAATGAGTGTGGTACCATGGGTTGGTGACAATGGGCCATTGGCAACATCACCTCATACATAGAATTCACACAGAGGCTTATTGAGCGATTCGACAGGAAGGATCCGGAGCTTTATTTTAGAGAGTCACAGAGGCTTATTGAGCGATTCAACAAGGATCCAGAGCAGATAAGTATTCCGAAGGCTTATATTGCAGAGTTTCAAAGGTTGGTGGTCATGGTCACAGACATCTCAGAGGCAAGATTGGTGATGCTTTTTGTAGAGGGGTTGGCAGAACCTCTATGTGGATGGGTCAAAGGCATTGAACCCACCACCCTTTGTGCGGCCATCAACAAAACCAAGGACTTACAGGATGTTGCCTCCAAGAAAAAATTCACTCCTAAACCTTCTTTCCCTCAAAAGGGCAAAGAAGTCAAGCCCTTTCACAAGGAGTGGTCCAAGAAACCGAAGATAGATGAGAAGACCTGAAAAGAGCTAAGGAAGAAGAAACTTTGCTTCAACTTCAAGAGCCATGGGCACCGAGGCACAAGTATGCTAGAAAGGACAAAGTGGGCAAGGCTCACTATATTGAGGTATATTCGGAGAGTGACAGTGATGATGGGGATGAGGAGCTAGTACAAGGACAGGTACAAGGACAGTTGCACCAGGTGGCTCGAGGAGAGTTTTCAAATGCACAGCGAAAAACACTATTATCGCTTCTATGTCAAGATTTCCTAGATATCACACCCCTATTATAGGGGAGCAAAAGGTGATAGAATTGATTGACAGTGGGGTTTCCCACAATTTTATAGATATGGAGATGGCAAAGCGAAAAGGGATTCCTACTCAAGAGTTTGATGTATTTACAATAGTCATTCCCAGGGAACATCAAATGGATTCTAATAGATGCATTCCCATATTACAGCTCACCATGGGTAACTTTACAGTGACGGAGGATTTCCTCGTGGTGGATATATCAAACACTCATGTGGTGTTGGGTTGTTAGTGGATTTACTACATGGAGAAGTACAACACAAACCAGCGAAACATGGAAATGGAGTTCAACAACCTCGTGGATGTTGATTTGGGATAGCATCGGATGTGCTCTCACCACGAAAATTGGTGGAGAGGCTAAAGCACATGAGATCTTCAAGACCCAGAAATGGTTTCTGCAAAATCTAATCGGTTTGGGAGATATTAATGGGTATTAATATAAAACTGAGTTAGAATGGTCCAAAAGTTATGGATCAAGCCAAATCTAATCTAAGTCGTTGATTAGAGATTTAATCTCTGTCATTGATGGACCAACAAAAAAAGTATAAGAGGAGGCTTGAGGGTCAGTTGGAGAACACAACGAGAGAGATCAAGAACTCGATTTTCTGGGGAAGGGTTTGCTGAGGAAATTAAGTGATCAGAGTTGCAGCTGAGGGGCAGTGAATACATAGCAGAGAAGCAGAGCTAGTACCAGGAGGATCAACACAGAGCCGAGAGAGGGACGAAGAGCCAAATAGAGGCCACGTAAAGGCAGCCAAGAACTGTACAGAGCCAAAGAGGGCCAGTGTTTGAGACACAGAGGGTCCAAGGGCTGACACAAAGGCTCCAAAAGCTGACACAAAGCCCAGAGAGGCTAACGTTGGGCTAGAGAGGTTGACGCAGGGCCTAGAGGCAGCGTTGTGAGCATTTTGTGGGACAGACTGAGAGCTGGAGAGTCGGATAGGGTGACGCAGTCCCTATCAAAGTGACGCAAAGCAACAGAAGCTGCATTGTTGTTGTGGGATCGTTCATCCAGTGTTTTAGCCGGAGTATCTATCTCCGACTGAGAGGTACTACTACCGAGGGAATTCTTTGTTGGGTGAGCCATTTTTGGCACCAAGGTTGTATTCTGAAACTGCATAACAATAAAACCCTTTGAATAGTTGCATCGATTTTACCGCATTGGGTTTTTCTGAGGACATTAGTCCAAAATCAACAGTGTCACTTGTGTACTTGTTTACTTTCAGTTGATGATCTGTATGTGTTGATATTGTACTTGTATTTATTTTCAGTATTGACATGGTAAATAACTTGTTAAGGAATTGAACAAGTAGGAAGAAATAAATCAGATAGTACAGGAAGAATTTCTAACAGGTTAAACATAGAAATTCCAACATGGTATCAGAGAGTGGTTGCAGATCGCACGATAACTGAAGGCATCAGCCGAGCAGACAAGTAGCAGCAGAAAAAAGTTGTCTCGAGTGACAGAAGTTGTTCCTAGCAGAAAGCAGAAAGGAAGGGGTGATGTAGAGTGCCTACGTCATTAGTTCGAGCCAGGAGGAGGATCAGCGCAGTGGCAGAGAGGAGCAGACCTGACCTACGCAGTAACCGGTCATCTTTCTCAGCCAGGAAGGATTGACCCTGTGGCCAAGTGGTGCAGATTTTGCCAATGTCGGGATTGCGTAGAGCCTAGAGGCTCAGTTCTTCAAGTTGTTGAGGGATACGGGGCTGTGAATCATTTGCGGAGCGAAGTTGGTGGGGTACTATGGTCAAAACAATACCTAACAAGGCAAGACCAAGGAGGAGAGATTTCCAGAAAGGAAATCGAGACTCAAAAGGAGTCGAACCGAGGACTTCCAGGAGGGAAGTAAAGAAACTTAGAGGAGTGGGAAGAAGAGCAGCAAGATGGCGGTGAATGGGCTAAGAGATGAGGATATACTAGACGAAGCTTCCAACTTCATAGTCTGGAAGGCCAAGATCTTGTCCATTCTAGACAGATATCGCATCAAGCACTTCGCCTTGAAAACGATAGCGATCCTAGCTGACCCAGCTGAAAATGAGAAGTACGAGGAGGCAATGGCCAGGGCAAAGTGCATCATCCTTGATGGGATCAAGGATCATGTGGTGTCGCATATTGCCGAGAAGGACATGGTAAATGAAATGTGGGAGGCCCTGAAGAAATTGTACCAGCATACTTACATGCAGAGGAAGATGTTACTTGAAAATCAACTGCAGTCATAACAAATGCAGAAGGGAGAGAAGATAGATGTCTTCCTGGGTGGATTGAAGGAGATCCGTGATCAGCTAACTTCCATAGGGGCCACGTCGGATCAGGAACTGATGGTGAGGACCGCATTGAACGCAGTCTTAGAGGATTGGGAGGTATTTGTCCAGAGCATATTGGGCAGGTCGAGCCTTCCAGATTGGGAGGAACTGTGGGCGACTCTTCGTCAAGAAGAGATCAGATAGGTAACCAAGGTGGGGAGTAGCAGAAAAGGGGTCAGAATCAAAAAGGAGGAAGGAGAAGATGCGGCTCTCGCATCTACGAGAAAGCAGAAGAAGAGAAAGGAGAAGGACCTCTCCAAGGTCAAATGCTTCCATTGTGGGAAACTGGGTCACTATGCGAACCAGTGTCTGAGGAAGAATAGTAAGGGAGAGGCTTCTGAGACCAAGGCAACGCCAGCGAGGGCAGAGAAAGAAGTGGAGACAGATGACGACTGTGCCATGAGTGCTCATGCGTCACTTGGGAGGAAGTGGGGAGACATCAAGCTATAGTCAGACGAACTACAGACGATGAGGGACAAGATCCTTGATCTAACCCCTTGCTACGGGAGCCCCGAAGAGAAGTATCAAGACTGGCGGATTTCGGTGGATATGGATGCGGATAGAGTGACAGAGGATGCTACAATGCAGGAGTCCCGGGAGAGCGTGAGGCAACAGTGCAAGATGCATGGAGTTGTTGCAACAGCGCAGAGGTCAGTAGAGGGAGCACTTGTCAGCAATAGAGGGAGCTTCAACATCGAGAGTGTTTCTAGCTTGACAGAGATGTCAGAGTTGGGAGGATCAGTTACTTACTTCTAGTAATTGAGTTGCAGTGCAGCGATTAGCAGTGGCAGTGCTATGGGCAGCACGATGCAGCATGATGAGAGGGGATGCAGTGCGGATGCAGCAATAGCAGTGGCAGGGCCATGGGCAACAACACAGATGCAGAGGGAGTTGTCGTACAGATGCAGCAGTGATAGTGGCAAGGCCATGGGCAACAATACAGGATGCAACAGTGTAGAGGATGTTGGGCGAGGAGGCCTAGTATCAGCACATGGACCAATGCTGGATGATCAGGGTGATACTCAGTGAGGAGTATTACTAGAGCACAGTCCTCGCTAAGAGGGAGAGTTGATTTGGGGTAGCATCGAATGTGCTCTAGCCACAAAAATTGGTGGAGAGGCTAAAGCACATGAGATCTCCAGAACCCAAAAATGGTTTGGGCAGAATCTAACCGGTTTGGGAGATATTAAAATAATTAATATTTTTAATGGAGTTCCTAAGTCTAATAAGTCGTTGATTAGAGATTTAATCTCAGTCGTTGATGGACCAACGAGAAAAGCATAAGAGGAGGCTTAAGGGTCAGTTGGAGAACACACTGAGAGAGATCAAGAACTCGATTTTCTGGGGCAAGGTTTGCTGAGGAAATTGACTAAGTGATCAAAGTTGCAACTGAGGGGAATGAATACATAGCAGAGAGGCAGAGTTAGTACCAGGAGGACCAACGCAAAGCCGGGAGAGGGACGCACAGTCAGCTAGAGACCACGCAGAGGCAGCCAAGAGCTGCACAGAGCCAGAGAGGGCCAGCATGTGAGACGCAAAGGGTCCAGGGGCTGATGCAGAGGCTCCAGAAGCTGACGCAGAGCCCAGAGAGGCTGACGTTGGGCCAGAGAGGTGACGCAAGGCCTAGAGGCAGCGCTAGGAGCATTTCAGGGGACAGACTGAGAGCTGGAGAGCCGGAGAGGGTGACACAATCCCTATCAGAGTGACGTAGAGCAACAGAAGCCGCATTGTTGCTGTGGGATCGTTCATCTGGTGTTTTAGCCGAAATATCTGTCTCCGACTGAGAGGTACTACTACCGAGGGCATTCTCTGTTGGGTGAAGTTGTATTCTGAAACTGCATAATAATAAAACCCTCTGAATAGTTGCACCAATTTTCCCGCATTGGGTTTTTCCGGAGGCATTAGTCCAAAAACAATGGTGTCACTTGTGTGCTTGTTCACTTTCAGTTGATGATCTGTATGTGTTGATACTGTACTTGTATTTATTTTCAATATTTACATGGTAAATAACTTGTTAAGTAATTGAACAAGTAGGAAGAAATAAATCAGATAGTATAGGAAGAATTTCTAACGGGTTAAACTTAGAAATTCCAACAGTGGATAGCTGGAGGGTGGCTTTGAGGTCCATGCATCAGTACCCGCCAAAGCTAGTTTCATGTGTTGATACTAGTATTTATTTTCAGTATTTACATGGTAAATACCTTGTTAAGTAATTGATCAAGTAGGAAGAAATAAATTAGATAGTACAAGAAGAATTTCTAACTGGTTAAACTTAGAAATTCCAATAGTAGATAGCGGGAGGGTGGTTTTGAGGTCCATGCATCAGTACCCGCCAAAGCTAGTTTCATCCAATCATATGGAGGCAATTTTGAGGCGAGGTGATAAATAAAATAAGAGCTGTGGGAATGTTTTGTGTCCATGAAATGTGATGAAATCTTGGGCCCTCTTAAAATTTTCTTTTAGCATGCGTCTAATTGTTCTCAGTGTGAAAATTTATGAATCTTTACAAACAAAAATCCTACTACAGTCACTGGAATAGCATCTACTAGTTATTTCATTCAACAAGTTATTTAATTTATAAACAGTGATGAAAAACACTACTGCAGACTACACTGACATACAGATCATAAAATTAAACAATATATGAGACAAACACACAAAGGACATTGTTATTTTTTGACAACATATCCCCAGAAAAACCCAATTGGGGAAAACCGGTGCAGCAAATAGAGGGTTTGTATTATTAAGCAAGCAAAATCTGAGTACAATGGGTTGCCTCTCACACTGGCTAACCTTTCAGAGAAATCCCGACAGCAAGAAATACATACAAGGGTTTACCTCGTTCTCCAAGTCACAGTTGATCCAATGAGTGATCTAACTCCCGACAAACATTGTGAAGTCCCTGCGCAATCATTATGTGGGCCAGCATCTTGCCTCTCGAATACTATGTGAGGGCGATTGTGACTACTTGGTCGCTCTCTGGAAGACTCTGTGCGTGTGGTCGAGGTGCAACACACTTGAAACACTTAGTCACTCCCTTGAAGTTAATGTGCATGCGACCAAGACAGCCTAGTCACTCTAAGGACCACTCTATGCAAGCGACGGGGATCGATACCTCTGAATCCATAGTCGCTCCCATAAGCCTCTGTCCCATCGTCCAAGAGTCTATAATCGCTCTCATAGGCTTCTGTGTCAGCATCTAGGGACCAGAATGCCTTGTTTTGTGCTAGCGACTGAGATCCAGAAGACCCTAACCCAAAGCGAACCTTTCGCCTATCATTCCAAACCCTTGAGCGAACTCCTTCCGATGAACTTGTGCGAACCAAGACAAAAGAGAAGAGAAGATGTGTCCAAATGATCTTGAGGTCTCTTATTTATAGGCTTTCCGAAGGGTTCACTTGGGGTTAAGGCTGACCCAAGCAGTTATTCATGTGGTTAGCGCTGACCCATTCCATAATACATGTATGAATAAAATAATTCATAACTCAACTTCCACTTAACCAAATTGGGTGATCTTTTGTTTGATTTTGGTCCTCTCGAAAAGAGGAATCGAATGCAACCATTATCTTGGTCATTTGAGTTGTCCAAGGTGGAATTTTATCGCAGTTGCAAAAATTAAGACAAGCCACCACACCCAGACATACAAGCTATTTTGGGCAAGTACCCAGTGGTGTTTAGAGACATACCGCCCAAGCAACCTCCTGATCAGGGTTTTGAGCATACTATTGAGTTGGAGCCTAGGGTGCAGGTCGTGATCACTACACCTTATATACATCCCAAGGCATACAAGGATGAGATTGAGAGGGCCATCCATGTGTTGTTGGCACTTGGGCACATCAGGCGTAGTTCCAACCCTTTGCTTCATTAATTGTCCTAATGAAGAAGAAGGATGGATCCTTACGCATGTGCATATATTATCAAGTCCTCAACAAGAAGACCATGAAGAATTGTTAACCCATCCCATGCATAGATGAGCTGATGGGGGTTAACTTCTTCTCTAAGATTGATTTGCATTCGGGGTACCACCAGATCAGGGTGAGGGACCAGGATGTCCCTAAGACAGCTTTCAAGTGCCACTATGGGCACTTCGAGTTCTTAGTTATGCCCTTTAGGTTGACCAATGCACCAACCACCTTCCAATCTTGCATGAACCACTTATTTCATGGGCAATTGCGAAAGTTCGTGTTGGTGTTATTCGATGACATATTGATCTACAACCAGACATGGGAGGAGAACTTGTAGCATTTAGAAACAATATTGCATATTCTGGAGGAGCAACAGTTTTACACTAAGTTTTCCAAGTGTGAGTTCGATTTGACAGAGATGTGGGCACATTATTGAGAGGATAGTGTGAGGGTCCATGAGGAGAAGATCAAGGCCATTCAGGATTGGCGAGAGCCCTAGAATGTGACGGAGTTGAGGGATTTTGTGGGAATCTGTACCTACTATCGGAAGTTCGTGAAGGGATTCTCGTAGTTAGCAGCGCCCCTCACTGATTTGACAAAGAAGGGGCCGTTTGAGTGGATAGATGGGGTACAGGAAGCTTTTGAGAGCCTCAAACAAGTCATGAGCAGTTCCCCAGTGTTGGCACTCCCTGATTTCGCATCTGTGCTTAAGTGTGATGCATCAGAGAAGGGTGTAGGAGCAATTTTGATGTAGGGGGGACACCTAATAGCTTTCAAGAGTCAGAAGCTACTGCCCCACGAGAGATTGTACTTCATTTACGATAAGGAGATGCTAGCCATCATGCATGTGCTAGCCAAGTTCAAGCAGTACTTGGCAGGAAACAAGTTCTAGGTCAAAACAGATCACAACAGTTTCAAATTCTTCATGGAACAAAAGTAGTTGGAGGAGAGGCAACACAAGTGGGTGAGCAAGCTCCGAGCATACGACTTTGACATTGAGTATGTCAAAGGGAAGCACAACATGGTAGCCGATGTGTTGTCCAAGAGGTCGACTACCCTTTCATTGATGAGCATTGCACTGGATTGGCAGACACAGTTGCTAGTGGAGTATTCCAAGGACCATTTTGCATGTGAAGTCCTTGACGATGCACTGTTGGATAACCGGTACAAGGTGATGAACTAGGCGATTTACTTTCGGAACCAGATTTATTTAGTACCCAGCTCCCAATTGAGGGAGAAGATCCTATAGGCAGTCCATGACTCACCATTATCAGGTCATCAGGGGTTTACCAAGACATACAAGACCATCAAGGAGCGCTTGGCATGGAAGGGCCTTAAGGATGATGTTTTGAGCAATGTTGTTAAAATCGTGAACGGGATTAAATCGGCGCGGGGAACGAATCGAAAAAAATCAGAAAAAATCGGGAAAAAATTGTTTGGTACAAAAATATTCATTTTTTTCATTTTTTTTCAAAAAACCAAAAAACGCATTATAAATCGCACTGCCCGGCAACCCCGCGATTTTTTCCATAAAAAATCACGATTTTTTTGGAAAAAAATCGCAAAAAAAAAAAGTTGGCAATTTTTTGGCATAAAAATCGCGATTTGATCGCCATCCTGAAAAAAGCGCGATTTTTTCAATAAATCGCGATTTTATCGCGCTTTTTACAACACTGGTTTTGAGGCATGTTTTGGAGTGTGACACATGCCAGAGGAACAAGGATGAGCAAACACACCCTGCTGGGTTACTACAACCTCTTCCTATTCCTGAGGGAAAGTGGGAGAGCGTGTCGATGGATTCTATCACCAAGTTGCCCACAGCATAGGGAAAAGATTGCATATACGTGGTGCTAGACCGATTGACGAAGTTTTCACATTTTTTTGCCATCTCAGCCCCGTCCTTGGCCTCACAGGTGGCCAAATTGTTTTTCAAGGAGGTATTTCGACTTCGTGGTCTCCCAAAGACCATTGTTAGTGATTGTGACAGTAGGTTCATGGGAGTATTTTGGCAAGAATTGTTTCAACTAGTGGGCACAGAGCTCACTCTAAGCACCAGTTATCACCCCCAAATGGATGGGCAGATAGAGATTGTCAACAACGTGCATGGATACAGTGGTTGCACTTGGGCTAGTATTGCTATAACACCACGTACCATATGTCCATAGGTATGTCCCCATTCAGAGCCCAATATGGTTACAATGCATTATCTTTTGCTAGCGTGATGTTTGTAGACAGCAAGGCCCCTAGGGCCAAGGATTGGATACAAGAGAGCCAAGATATCTTGAGAGCTCTCAAAGATAACCTGCAGACTATGCAAAACCAACAAAAGATCTTGGATACAAGAGAGCCAAGATATCTTGAGGGCTCGCAAAGGTAACCCGCAGACTACACAAAACCAACAAAAGATCTATGCACACAGAGGTCGAGTAGAGAGGCAATTTGAGGTTGGGGACTTAGTCTTCTTAAGGCTCCAATCATACAAGCAGTCATCACTCAAGCATAAGGGGACTGAGAAGCTCAAGCCTCGCTTCTATGGGTCGTACCGAGTCACTAGGAGAGTCGAGAAGGTAGCATATGAGCTAGAAAAAGGCACTGGGGTAGCAGGTGGCAACAACTACAGAGCTATCACCCAATGGATGATGAGGGGCACTTAGTTTTGAACCCAGAGGCTATTTTGGACACCCGTGAGAGGCACTTACGGAACAGGGTTATCAACGAATTTATGATCAAATGGAAGAACCTACCGGATGAGGATGCCACTTAGGAGGGAGAGCAGATACTTCAGCATCCTTCATTACAGTTGCTTGAGGAAAAGCAATGTTTTGGTGGGGAGGAAAGTGATATTCCCACTTAGCAACATTGCTAAGAGGAAATATCAATTTTGCCCAATTTTAGATAAATTCATACTTGCACTTAGGATATGTGGGTTTAGAGGTCCCACATGAATTTTTGAGTGAAGTGAAGACCAAACATTAGAGGACAAATGAAAAGAATCGAGTTGCTAGTGGTACGTGGGGACCACCCATAGAGAAATGCAGCCCACAAAGGAAACACACACTCATTGGAAGGAGAAAGGTGGGGGAAAGTCGAACTTGGGCCCACAATGGCATTTCAGAGGCTCTTTGACAAAAAGAGGAAGAGGCACTCTTTTTGGTCATTCATAATTATTTGAGAATTGTCTTAGACTAGCACGCTTGAGCTGAAGCCAAGTCTGTAAGTGTTGTTGAGCACAAAAGGTTTCCGAGTAGAAATCTCATCCCTTGCTTCAATGGTCTTCGAATGCCAGCCCAAGGAGGGAATCCTATCCTTTCCATTTAGATCCAAGAGCAGCGAAGTGCAAGTTTGGGGAAGTTCCAGCAGCAACAATGCATGCACTATGCAGTCGTTGGAGATGTCACACTTGGGGGTTGAAAAGAGAAGGGAGTTTGGGGCAAAGGGGAGGAGTCCGAAGAGGAGTTTTGTTGGTGATTGCAATTATTTTGGGGGATTTTAGCAGCAGGACTGTCAGGTGGGTCGAATTACCTGACAACAATGCCATTGAGTGAAATTGGGCCGAAATTCCGAAGTTAGCAATCGACAAATTCCTTCGTGAGTTTTTGTGGGTATTTGGTGAAGAGCCTGGGGTTAATTTACCAAAAATTTTTGAGCACTAGAGGAGGCCCTAGAAACTCTTGTTCACAACCAACAACTCATTTCTTGGGCATTTCAACGCAAAGCCAAGGGAGACCAGCCAGTACGCTTGGGGGACTTCACATTCATTACTTGGGCTTATCTAGCTTGCCTTAGGCTTAGCTAGCTTGCCTTGGGCAAGCCCAGGTGCATACTTTCCAAGCACCCATTGCAATATCATGTTTTATCAATAAAATGGCTCAGCAGTGTAGTTTTGGCTCTATTTGATCTACTGATATTTGGGCAAATTTTCTGTGTGTGTTTTGTCTATGCATGTTTCGTTTATCACTGTTAATTTTCCTTAGGGTTATTACATTCACAAAAGATTAATTAATTTACACAATCTTAATCAAAAATAAATTTACTCATCATATTGCATTTAGCATACTATGTCTAAATTGCACTAATTATTTACCTCCTAGGATAAGCTAGGTTGATAGAAACATAGGGCAACCCTTCTCTTTTAGCTTGAGGGGCCTCGAAAACTTTTTAGTCGTTGACACAATGACATTGCAGTTGTCAGAGCCACAGTCTCTACAACACTGTAGGCATCGGGTGATAGGAGCACAACAGAAAGTATCGTTAATCAAGCCCTAGCCTGCTTCCTGTTGGCTTCCTTCCCAAAACCTACCTTGGAGGTCAAATTCAAAATAATTAGGGGAAGGTTATAATTAGATTAGGAATATAGATAAAATTAACCAAGATCTCTGCATCACACATAGAACATAGGTTTTCATATCATTTAGGTTAGTCAATCATCTCAAGCAGCAAGCGTCCATCCGATCATTTGGTTCCAATTTAATATAAGCAAGAATTTGTGACTCCATTAAGGCACTGGTCACATACTTCAAAAATCTAATTGAACTAATAATATTGCTTAAATTCAACCAAGTGGCTAGGCCACTCATCCGTGCCTCCTAAACAAGTTGGTTTCCAACTTATTTCCCTTCACCTCATTCCATAGGGACTACCCCCATAACATGTTGTTGGGAGACAGCTAGAACGGAGTGGGCAAGGATCAGAGTGACATCCCCCGCCCTGAGCATTTTCACGGTGCCTATACAATCCAGGCGACAACATTTTCTAGCGGCATTGTCGGGGACAAGTTTGTCTTGTTGTCAAGGTTAACGACATTATCATTATTGTTCTCTCAATTTTCCATTTTGCTCGTCAAGGAGCACAACACTTTCTGGCACCACTGGCTTTAAGACAATGTCCATAATCTTGTGAATCTTTCATCCTTCATTCCTTACTCCATCAATGCCACAACATTTTTTGGCACCTATCTCTCATCATTTTTCATCCTCTCATCACCTTATCATTTTTTCTCTCACTAATCCTCTCATCTTGTTCATTCCACATCTAGCACCTAGACATTTAGGTTGGTTTCCTATTTGGGTGACGAATCCACTTACTCGTCCATTCACAAGAACACACTCTAGAAGGAATCCTGGTAGCCTGGTTAACCCCGCTCCCAATCCTGAAAAGATTCTAAGAGCTCGATTAAACAAGTTAAACTCTCGAGATCGTTTAAATTTTCTCAGGAAAGAAGCTCTCCTTGACCTCCATCTGCTTTTCATCAATCCTCCAAATCAAGACATCATGGGTGACTTCTATGGGCCTTGCAACTTCTCCAACATCTAGGGGTATCCGCATGATCTACCAAATGAATCAACTATGAACAAATTGATGATTTTTGAAAGAAATAATGCTATCAATGTTGAAAAACATATAAAAAAAATTGATTTGTTCCTTCATAGATATGCTCATTCTACAGACTATAATCATGAAGATGTCAAGATGAAACTATTTGTCTTATCATTGGAAAGTAGTGCAATTGATTGGTTCTACGACAAGGCTAATAATTTCTTCGATTCTTTGAGAACCATCCTCAACGCCTTCAGAGACAAGTATGTGGATAAGAGGGAAGGAAAATTCTTAGTAAAGGAATGCAATACCATTAAGAAGAAAATAAAATGAAACGGTGGTAGAGTTTAACTAGAGGTTCAACAAATTACTAAAGGACATGACTTAGGATTACAAGCCTCCTGACAAAACAATCTTGGAAACATATCTTGAGGCTTACCATGTAGAATTTCAAAATGAGATTAAAGGAATTCAATACCATTAAGAATAAATAAAATGAAACGGTGGTAGATTTTAACCAAAGGTTCAACAAATTACTAAAGGACATGACTCAGGATTACAAGCCTCCTAAAAAAACAATCTTGGAAACATATCTTGAGGCTAACCATGTAAAAGTTCAATATGAGATAAGACAGGATAATCCTGTCACTTTAGCTATTGCCCAAAACATAGTTGAAGAATTAGAAAAGGTAAAAAGACTTCAGGTAAATCTGAGATCCCTGGATATGAGAGAGATCCTATTAAAATCAAAGAAGAGCCAGAAACAATCAAAGAATTAACCCAATTGGTTAGGAATATGGAAATTAAACATGCCAAGTAGATAAATGACATACATAATCAATTAATACAGATAGAAAGAAACACCAAGATGCAAATACAAAGTATGTCTCCCCAAAACAATAATAATAACAAGGGGAACAATAAATAATAACAAGGGTAACAATAACAATCGATGGCCAAAAAGGAATTCCTCAAACAATCAAAGGCCTCATACACCACTTGAGTCGCCAACGTAGTTGATGAGTCTATCCCTTTCTGCAAACCTTGTGACAATTTTCATGAAAAAAGTACATGTGCCTTTGCTAGAAGGATCTTAAAGGAAAATAGATATCAACAAAATAATAATGCAAGTCAAGGGGAGTCAAGTGAAAACCCACTCTAATATGATTTATTCAACCTTTGCAATAAACACCTTCGATGAAGAAAAGGACCCCATTACTCAACCATATGGTGATAAACTGACTCAAGAACAAGTTCTAGAACTTACAAAGAGTAAGGGCTATACATATCAAAGGAAGGGTAAAAGTCAAAATCAGAACAAACAAGGTCCCGCCAAAAAAAGGTACAAATCTGAATTAAACATGGATTGGGCCGCATGGATAAATAATATTAATATGTTTGTCCCAGTACTTGAACTTTTAAAGATTCCATCTCAAAGGGCATCTTTCTTCAAGGCTTTCAGTATGCTTCAACAAAAAGATGACAGAATTAATCACCAAGACGAAGAAATTAAATTAAAGGATATCAACTATTATATGACTAATGAAAATCATGAGTCGTTCTTTCTTACTTTGGACATAAATGATAGATTAATTCACAATTGCATGCTAGATTCTGGTGCATCTAAGGATTTTATGACCAAGAAGGTCATGGAACAATTAAACTTAAAATTTCTAGACCATATCATAACATTTGTTCAATGCTCTAGAAAGGTTGAAGTCCTTGGTGTGGTTAAAGATCTTTAGGTTGCCTTAGCAGATTATCCATACAAAATCATCACCATGGATATAGTTGTCATTGATGCGGCAAATGTGTGGGGAATGCTTCTCTCTCGAAAGTTTGCAATTGATATAGGTGGATGTATCCAGATGGATTTATCTTATGCCACTATTCCAGCAACAGCAGGTGGCATGGTCAAGTTGTACACAGAAGTAGAAAGAACATACCACATGGAGGTTCTAAAGAAGTTGGAAAATGGTGAACAAGTTCCGCCACAGGAGCATCCTCCACATTTTGAATTAGAGATATGTCACTTTTTCCACCACCCATCTCCTCTGCCAAGTAGAAAAAGAAGAAGATTTCAAAATGATAGAGATATGCAACACAGTCATGAGCAGTGACACTGACCTAAGAGAGTCAAACTTCAACAAGGGACATTTGAAAAGCAACAGAGTGATTTACCAGTCAATAGACAGATGCCTAATATTGTTCCTCATCGATGGCATCTGATGCCATTGGCATCATTTTGTATAGTATCTCTGACCTTGCTCTCTTCTTACTTCATGCCACTAGATAGTTTGTTTCACGCATTTATATTATGCCTTTTATATTTCGGTTTGTTAGAACATATTTTCTATTCCAACGGTATTTTCTATATATGCATGATGATTTCAATGTTGAATGGATATCTATTTGATGGACTTTTGTTTCCTTGGATGCAAGATTTTGTGATTCTCACATTACTTTATGGAAGCAACGTGTCCCCATATGGAGCCAAATGTTGCACTAAAATTGTGAAAGTTCCAAGGAAACAAAAGTACCAACTTTTTCAACAAGGATCGGATCACATATTAACAGTCCATGTGTCATGGTCATCCCCCATTCTACAAGTTATCTATTGTAAATTATCCTAGTAAAACCTTGAGTCTATGTAACAACCTAGGTAAGCCTATAATTTGATGGCAAATTCCATCCTGGAGGTTTTTTAACCTTGTTGATTACTTATGCTTTTAAACACAGCTAATCAGAAGAGTTTTTTCACTCCAACTTAAACCCCAAAGCTAAGGTGAAATTTATTCTCAAATTATTAGGTGAGCTTTTAAGTCTGATGTAAAAGTGGTTTGGGAATAATTTAAGCTAGTTAGCTTAATGATTTTATTACAAATCACTTGGTTTACTAGATCAGTCTATGTAACAAACTAGGTAAGCCTATAATTTGATGACGAACACAGTTAATCAAAAAAAAAATTCCCTCCAACTTAAACCCCAAATCTAAGATGAAATTTAACGCCAAAGCTAAAGTGAAATTTATTGCCAAAGCTTAAGGTTAAATTTATTGTCAAATTATTAGGTGAGTCCTCGTGCTTTAGACGAGTCTAATATAAAAGTGGTTTGGGAATAATTTAAGATTAATTATTTTATTACAAATCACTTGATTTATTAGATCATACTGTGTCGCAGATGGGTTGTGCCTTGAGAGTCTAATCCAAATGTGTATTCCCTCTTTTTGAGTCTAGTAAATGTAAAATCTTATGTATGAAAGGGTTGGAAAAACCATTAAATTCCCTCATGTGTAAAGTCTTGAGGGTCTAATCCAAATGTGTATTCCCTCTTTTTGAGTCTTGTAAATGTAAAATCTTATGTATGAAAGGGTTGGAAAAATAATTAAATCCCCTCATGTGTAAAGTCTTGAGGGTCTAATCCAAATGTGTATTCCCTCTTTTTGAATCTTGTAAATGTAAAATCTTATGTATTAAAGGGTTGGAAAAATAATTGAATCCCCTCATGTCTAAATTAATTAATTTTTCTGGCAAAATAAAACTAAATCCTAAACCAGAAAATTAATTAATTCGAGTCATATTAAATTGTCGTACTGTATATTTCAATAAAATTTGGACCCTTGTTGGTTAAATAAAAGTCAATTTTTTGAAGAAATTAGATCAAAATAATTAATTTTGAGTTAATTAAAATGGACTTAAATGATAAATTCAAAAATTTCTCAAAAATAAAAAATCAATAACCAGATTAAAAGATATTGAACTGTTTATCAATGGCCAAGGTTATTTTGACAAAAAAAAAAAAAACTAGCAGTTATTTTTCCCTTTGGAGGATTTATCTATAAATTAGAGAGTCAATTGAGTCTCTAGTCATCTTGATCTCTAGCTAGAATTGTTGTTGAAGCAGTTTGTAAACTACTATTGTCCCGCTGGGAACTATTTTTTTCTACTATATAAAAGACTTTAGGGTGCAATCCGAGGTGTTCTTGTCACTAATCTGCGATATGTATTGACTACGAGCTTCCTATGTGGTGCTTTATATTATTATTTTGATATAATACATAGTGTTTGCAGGTAATCAATCCTTGGTCTCCAAGTTCACAAACTGTGGGCAATGGTTACTTTGCTTGGATCCTTAGTTTTTATATGGTGGATTGAATCTTCACTACAACTATAGTGAACATAAATTTTCTGAAGCATTTTAGCCATTCTTACGAAAAATATCATGAAAATCTTATTTTCTCAAAATCTATTTTAATACCCATGTATATTTTGTAAAATAAGTTTGTAATATTAATTGTAAATTATTTTTCTAACTTGGGTTGGGGTTTCTTAGATCTATTTTGTATATATTTGGGGTTTGGGTGTTGTAATTTTATTTTTGCAGGTTGGATCAAGGAACCAAGTTGAAGAAGAGCTAGATCTAGGCCCTCGAGGGTAAGATCTAGCCTCTTAAATTTTTTTGCAGGGTTTCCACAGAAGAATTTTCAGAAAAATCATAGAGCTGAAGCATAAAAAGATTTTGATCAAGGGTTTCAAGGATTTCAGGGCTCCTAACCCCGATTTTCTCCTCCAAACCCCAGCATCACCTCTTTGGCCTCCTACATTAGCCTCTTCAGCCTTCCTAAGGAAGGTTGTGACTCTTAGGGGTTACGACCTCCCTTCCTTACCCTAGTTGCATGCCCAAAAGGCCTTGCGACCTCCTCTTCGACCCTCCTAGGCATGTCACAGGGCCTCCATCCCCTTTGCAACCCTTCGTCGAGCTCCCCTCGGCCTCCTCTCCCTTTGTCCTCATCCGCTCCCTCTCCTCTTGACCTCCATTCTCCTCCGCCCCCTCTTTTCCTTGAACCATAGCGCTAGAAGGGCTTGCAACTGCCTCTTTTGAGGCCTCCCAAGGGTGCCACAGGCCTAAGGGCCTTAGAACCCTAGACCACAGCCCCTTGAGGGCCTTTTTGGCCCTCCATAGCCCAAACAACAACCTCTTTGGGCTTGTCGTAAAGCCTATTAGGCCTTTTACCCTAGCCACAAGACTATTGAAGCCTTTTCCCTTCCATTTTGGCATCCCTCTTGTCCTCCACTGGACCTAAATTGACATATGCTTATCTCTGAAATTTTCCTAGACTGATTCTGGGTGTATTTTGCAAAGAAAATTGGCTTAAAATCTTGTGTTTTAGATATCAAGTCAATGGATAAAATTTTGCACAAGTTGGGCTAATAGATCCTAGGGCCTAAGGGTTTGATCTCCTAACCCTTATCTCCTCATTGTTTAATTTCAGCAAGAAAATTAACTCTCATTGTTTAATTTCAGCAAGAAAATTAACTCATAGCAGTAGTGAAAACACCCTAAATTGCCTTGAAATTCATCTTAGAAGTTGCTTAACATAATGAGGAATAAATTGCATAAGTTGTCAATCATAGATTAGCATGAATCTTGAAGTTTTGGAATTTCTGCATACCTATTGAAATCTCTTAGTGTTGTCATAATAGTCATTTACTGCTCATAAAAGAATCATTGGAACATAAAGTACACGTGTTTTCTTAGCTCTATATTTTTGTTACTTGTTTAAGTCACTAACATTGTGTTTCCTTGGACCGGAGATTATTTTAAAAATGGAGGTAAACGGAGCTAGGGTTTCTCTGTGTGGACATGCAGGGTCTGGATTGATCACTAAAGGTTGCCCCTCACATGGCTTGAATGGCACCCAAGGATCTGAGAAACCTGGTCACTGGAGAACTCTGGCATTTAGGTGGGCACATAATGAAACACCAAACCGGCGTGAACAACCCGAACATTGGTTCGCAGGGGAACTGGAATGTACAGGAAATGGATCCATTTTCCATATGGTGGACTACATCCGAGGGGCAACAAGGCTGAACTCGGTCTATCGTATGCGTTTCCTCTTACTCCTTAAGACCACCGGATATGGCTTTTCCCGCATGGATCATTTGAATAGGATAGCATGGATAAATCTAGTGCAACTGCATTTACTGTCTCTATGGAAGGGGGCGGCAACAATTTCACTGCAGGATTGGGTTTTGAAGCCCCTATACACCTCGGAACCCTTACGCAGTCTTTGTAATGCTCTTGGAGCTGAATACTCAAAAGGACAACCTTCGAGCTGCACAGAGACGAAGACAGACAATTTATTAGGCAATAAGGAGGAGGCGAGATATCTTACACGACTAAACCAACCCTATGACACAAATTTAGATGGGAGAACATTTGGACTGGGTACTCCGGGCTCAGTTTTTATTGAACTTGAAGGAATACAGGATAAAAGCACTCTGCGACTAGATCTACACTCCATCAACCTATCTCTTGAGTCTGTACCGGCACAAGAGTTGCGATGTGGCTCGGATGGGGTGGCCCATGTCTCGACCTGCGTCATCTACTAAGCCAATCAGAGTACTGTGCGAAATGGGATATATGTATCAGTGCAGCCCGTCAGAAACAAAAGGGACCTTGTCTTCCGGAACCTGCTCTGTGGAGCGGAGAGCAGTAATAAACTCAATGACGCCAGGATGCTCCCTTTTTCTTCTCACAAGCCCCCGCGGCAAGTTCAGGGAAAGACAGTCGTTCAAAGCCCTTGCCTCCTCTCGTCTCAAATCTGCAAAGGAAAGCGGATCTCTGACTTCTCTGCCTCATTTCAGATCCAAATCAGGCTTATCTCTAGCAAAACCCTACTCCAATGGGTGAGCTCATCAAATCTAGTGCAGAACCTCAAGCATTCTCTGGAACTCAAGCTGGGGATTCCCTTCGCAGCTCATTGACTTCTCCATGAAGGTAAACAACTTGAGGATCTCTATCCCCTGTCTTTTTACAGCATTAAGAGAAATGCCACCATTATTTTTGCCCTTCGTTTGAGAGGGGGAGCTGTAGGACAGTCATCCTCAGCCAAGGCTTTTTCATACAAGGATGTTGTCCATGCACAGAAGCAGGAGAATTTCGTTCCACCAGTTCAGGCTCCCAAGCCTTTTCTGGTGGACAAACTAGAGGAAACCCCCTCCATTGAAATAGCGCATCCAACACTGGATGAGTAAACCCAAAAGTATGCAGAGCATGGCATTATTTGCAGGTTCAATGGGCTATGGCCACGCACAGCAGACCTCTACCAGTGGATTCACTCTAACTGGACCAACTATTGTCAGGTTATGTTCTGCTCAAAGGGATTTTTCATTACAGTGTTTGCTTTTGATGAGGACTACCAAAAAGCTTTAAAAGCAGGGCCTTGGTTTTGGGGATCAGCAGGTTTATTCCTCACCCCCTGGTTCCCAGACTTCGATCCATCTACAGCAATCATCACCAAGCTCCCAATTTGGGTCAGACTTCCTAACCTCCCGGCGCATCTTTGGCACTTTGTTGTTTTTCAAGGGATCGGCAACTCTCTAGGCCGCTTTTTAGACACAGATATCTCTAGAGGGGAAAAGGGCCTGTACACTTTTGCCAAAATCTGTGCAGAAATAGACATGAGCAAAGGCCTCCCTGACAAGATCAATCTCAAAATTTGAGACTTTCATTGGACTCAGAACTTGGACTACGAGAACACAGCCTTCCGCTGCCACAACTGCCATCACACAGGGCACCTTCAGTGCTCTTGTCCCCTGTTGCCTGCCCAAAAGAAGAAAGCCATTCCTAAGCAGAAATCAAAAAGCTGGCAGCCTCAGGACCGTCCCCCCATGGACGATTTTGATTTCAGCTCGGATGAAGAGGAGGAGTGTGATGAAGGAATGGCTGCAAAGATGGCACAGGATCCGCCCTCGGCTAAGGCTGAAAATTTGTCTGCCCAGCCACTCTCTCAGAAAAGAATTCATGAATCCTCTACCTCGGATTTAGATAAGGAAACCTCTCAGTCAACCCACCCCAGTTTGCAAATCTTGCCAGTTCAACAGTGCCCTCCTGAATGGAACAAAGTTGGTAAAAAGAAAGGGAAAAAATGTCGCATAGTTGACTCTTCCCATGTTGGGTAGAATCCTATGCTTTGCTTTAGCTCCCCTGTTCTTCCAGTTTCTTCCTGCTCAGCTCTTTTCTCTTTTCTCTTCTTCCAGGAGCCGAGGTGGAAAGACTATCCTTTCCGGCTGCCTACGCTCTTGCTCTTCTTGGCTGTAACTTCTTGCTGTATCATATTTTTTCTTAACCCCCATGGACGATTTTGATTTCAGCTCGGATGAAGAGGAGGAGTGTGATGAAGGAATGGCTGCAAAGATGGCACAGGATCCGCCCTCGGCTAAGGCTGAAAATTTGTCCGTCCAGCCACTCTCTCAGAAAAGAATTCATGAATCCTCTACCTCGGATTTAGATAAGGAAACCTCTCAGTCAACCCACCCCAGTTTGCAAATCTTGCCAGTTCAACAGTGCCCTCCTGAATGGAACAAAGTTGGTAAAAAGAAAGGGAAAAAATGTCGCATAGTTGACTCTTCCCATGTTGGGTAGAATCCTATGCTTTGCTTTAGCTCCCCTGTTCTTCCAGTTTCTTCCTGCTCAGCTCTTTTCTCTTTTCTCTTCTTCTAGGAGCCGAGGTGGAAAGACTATCCTTTCCGACTGCCTACGCTCTTGCTCTTCTTGGCTGTAACTTCTTGCTGTATCATATTTTTTCTTAATAGACATAATTTTTTACCGAGAAAAAAAAAACATTGTGTTTCCTTGTGAGTTTATGGAATATTGTTGAAGTTAAATCTTATCATTCATATTGTTGAAGTTTACACTTATCATTCAACATTTATCTTTCTTAAAATTGCATCTAAATATTGTTGAGTACTCTTACTTTAAAGATAATTCAAAAAAGGTACTTAAGTAATTTACACAATCTTAACCCAACATAAATTTCACTCAACATATTGCATTTAGCATACGCAGTCTAGATTGCACTAATAATTTACCTCCTAACATAAGCTAGGTTGATAGAAACATAGGCCAACCCTTCTCTCTTAGCTTGAACGGCTTCGATAACTCTTCAATGGTTAACACAGTGACACGGCAGTCGTCAAAGCCACAACCTGTACAACGCCGAAGGCATCGGGTGATAGGATCACAACAAAAGGTATCGTTAATCAAGCCCTAGCCAGCTTCCTGTTGGCCTCCTTCCCACAACCTACATAAAGTACACAAGTGTTATCTTAGCTCTGTATTTTTGTTGTTCCTAATACTTACATTGTCTAAGTCACTAACATTGTGTTTCCTTGTGAGTTTATATGAACTCTATAAGCACATTTCAGATTTTTGGTTTAATTACATAAATTGTTCCTAAGTGGCATTGAAATAATCATTTGTGTATCTAATTGGTGGAAATCATTAATTGAATTTTTGCATCTTGATGCGTTTATCTTAAGCATTTGGCATCTTGAGTTCATTGGTTATTTGGCATCTCGTGGGATATTGTTGAAGTTCACACTTAGCCTCTACAACGCCAAAGGCATTGGGTGATAGGATCACAACAGAAGGTATCGTTAATCAAGCCCTAGCCAGCTTTGGGCTCCTTCCCACAACCTACATAAAGTACACAAGTGTTTTCTTAGCTCTATATTTTTGTTACTTGTTCCTAATACTTACATTGTCTAAGTCACTAACATTGAGTTTCCTTGTGAGTTTATATGAACTCTATAAGCACATTTCAGATCTTTGGTTTAATTACATAAATTGTTCCTAAGTGGCATTGAAATAATCATTTGTGTATCAATTGGTGGAAATGATTAATTGAATTTTTGCATCTTGATGTGTTTATCTTAAGCATTTGGCATCTTGAATTCATTGGTTATTTGGCATCTCATGGGATATTGTTGAAGTTCACACTTGTATCATTCAGCATTTATCTTTCTTAAAATTGTATCTAAATATTATTGAGTACTCTTACTTTAAATGGATGCCATATCAACTTTAGTACCATGGATGCCATATCAACTTTAGTACTCATACGCGGAGCTAATCATGTATGGAATTTCAAGAACATTCTAGAGGGTATAAAACCCTAAGCCTATACAATCTAGGCAACGACAATACCATGGATGCCATATCAACTTTAGTACCATGGATGCCATATCAACTTTAGTACTCATACGTGGAGCTAATCATGTATGGAATTTCAAGAACATTCTAGAGGGTATAAAACCCTAACATAGATTACAAGTTGAAGAATGCAAAAAACCTAACCCTAACCCTACACAACTGTCAAGCTACACGTGTATTCTAGAGGTTTAAAAAAAACATAACATAGATTAGGGGTTGAGGCACAACTACCAAGCTATGTTGAATGTTGGGCCACTGGGCAAGGTAGGAGTTACATTTGTATTCTATTTAGTATTGTTCCATGGCAGAGTAGAGCATTGAGAGTGTGATGCTAAAGAAGATAATGTAGTATCCATATTGGCCATAATGACCATGTCCTTTTGAGAGGAACCTTTGAATTCATTTTTCATAGTGAGAAGAAAAAAGAAGAGCATAACTCATCTTCTAGGTAGGTTTCTTCCATATCAATTAGGGCACTGGTGTATTATGAGTCATTAATATACCTGTAATAGTAGATGTGTATAACATGTTCAGACATTGAAACCAACTGTTATCGTGGAAGGTGCTTGTAATCAAGAGCTTTGTTACAGTTCATAGTAAGTAACAGGTCAATGCTAATGATACTACATGCTTAGAAAGAGTAGTCATAAGCTATACTTCATCATGCTTACACTAGCTCTATGTGATAACCATTGACTCATACTAATACTTTACCCTATGTATGATATGGAAAGCTATTCATTATGTGGATGCTATGTTATTGCTTGTCTTTTTCATTTCAAATTTTAACTAATATTCAATATTTTCTATGTCAAAACTAGTCTATAATCTTTACTACAATATACTCATTGTAAAAGATCATAAAATATTATAAAATCTATTAAGATAAATTGTTCAAATGGAATATCCATAGTAGTTTCATTTCAATTTTTAAATAATATTTAATAATTTCTATGTCAAAACTAACAACAATAAGTCTATAATCTTTACTACAATATACTCATGGTCATAAAATATTATAAAAACTATTAGGATAAATTGCTCAAATGGAATATTGAGCATAAAGTCAAATTGAGCATAAATCTAAACATTTTGTAGCATAACAACCATTGACTTCCATAAAGTTGCATAATCTAAACATTTTGTAGCATAACCACCACTGACTTCCATAGCATAAGGCACTCCCCTTTTAAAGTTTCTTGTGGCTTCCAACATTTGGCTTCCTATATGAGATTCTAGTGGCTCTCTCAACAACAAGTTACATAAGGCACTCCCCTTTTAATGTTTCTTGTTGCTTCCAACATTTGGCTTCCTATATGAGATTCTAGTGGCTCTCTCAACACCAGATACTTCTAATCAACAAAAAAAAGCAAGGCCAAGCTTATTCCTCTATGCACAACTTGGTCAAGATCCATGTTGAAGTCTATTATATCCTTGAGAAAAGCCTAGACCATGTAGAAAGAACTTCATGGCAATGATCAAGCTCTTCTTGGAAATGCTTCTTCTTCTGTTTTCAAGTAGGTGGTGGTCTAATGATTTCATGCAACGGTCCAATCACTCTATTTTTTATTAGAACATGGTTTGCTACAAAAACACTAGCAACATAAAGTCCAATGATTCTTTTGTAATTTTTCAGAAAGAATACAGCTTAATTATTTCTCTGTAGATGAGCTTTCTTTGGAAAAACCAACGTTGAATAAAAGCATTTTATGTCACTTCTATATGTGCATTTCACTTTTAAACTATGGATCCTTATAAATATTATATGGATTGTAAATTATCCAAATAAAAAAGTGTAGCAATCTCTATCATTTGCAGCCCTTCCTAAACTTTATTTTATTTTTCAAAACTATTTTGAAACCATATCAAATCATATGTTTCGTAAAATTATATTTTACTTTTTAAAACAAGCACCCTTGTGAAACCATAATTTTTTTCATAGTATGTTTGAAAAACTATTCCATCATTTGCAAATATAAGCCTTGAGAAAAATACAGATACAACTTACAATTTCTGAGCTATAACCCACAAATGGAATACCAATAAGAGACAAAGCTGTCCAAATTGCACCAATTCCATCAAACAAACTTAAAACAACCAAGGGTTTCCCGACCCAGTCTGCCGATTGGGATTTTAGAAGATCTATCCAATCATCTCCTAAAGAAGTCAGTTCTTTCACCTGAACCAACATAAAATCCCGAAATCATCAAGTCAAACTCTATACACATAATGAAAATGGCCATATAACACCAACCTCTATGGAAATAGAAATATTACCTCCTGCAATTTGTTTCTTTTTGTAAGTCCATTATCGATATTTCCATTGACATGGTCCACCCTGAATCAAAAATCCACATTTTTAATAATATAATATGCAAAATGAAACAACAATATCCAAAGGCAAAGACAAATATACCTCATTCATATTTGAGCTAACACTGGTGTACTCACCTTATCTATCATCTTCCCGGTATTTGAAATTAAACATTAAATAGTCACAGTAAGACTGACTATGGAAGTGAAATCCATCCCACAAACGATGCAACAAATAAAATGAGAGACTGGCCTTATCCCACAAACGATGCAACAAAGAAAATGAGAGACTGGCCTTATTCTTCATCCTAGCAGAGACTATCAAGCTAGATGCTTTAAGAATCACTTCTATGCAACGGTGATTTAAGGGATGCAACAAGCAACTCGTGTAGCAAGTTTCTACAATCTATTTATAGCAAGTGATAATTGCATCGGATTATTCACTAAGCACAAAGATATTGGGAATTTCCATTAACATATATAGCAGTTTTAGATAAGTAGCACTACGAAAAATGAGATATAGTATACGGTAGATTTACATTAACATATTTAAAAAAATTAGGTAACCTTCAACATCTCATAACCATAAGATAAGGTATATTGAAGTGAGATATATTACAAGTGGTACTTGATATGTTTAAAACTTTAAACTTTCCTCTATTTAATTTTAAATCTTAAAGGACAACTTTGATCTGTAGTGATAAGATTCAGGGAGTAGGCTCTCTTACTTTTGTGAAGTTAGGTCTCAACTCATGCTAAGTAATAGATCTCTAGTATATTTGGCTTACATGTCATTGGATATACTCTTAGCGTTATAGTGGTAAGTCTCAACTCATGCTAAGTAATAGATCTCTAGTATATCTGGCTTACAAACTATTCGATATACTCTTGGTGTTATAGTGGTAGGTCTCAACTCATGCTAAGTAATAGATCTCTAGTATATTTGGCTTACAAGCTATTGGATATACTCTTGGT
Source organism: Pinus taeda (assembly GCA_000404065.3). NCBI lineage: Eukaryota > Viridiplantae > Streptophyta > Pinopsida > Pinales > Pinaceae > Pinus > Pinus taeda. The sequence continues at coordinate 67,911 of APFE030834470.1, forward strand.
GTTATAGTGGCAAGTTTGATTTTGAGCCTTCCCAAATTACTTCAACCAATCTCATTTTATTTGGAAAAAATAATTTTATTGGGAAACTCTTGGTGTTACGTGCCAGGTCTCAACTCATGCTAAGTAATAGATCTCTAGTATATTTGGATTACAAGTTATTGGATATACTCTTGGTGTTATAGTGGCAAGTTTGATTTTGAGCCTTCCCAAATTACTTCAACCAATCTCATTTTATTGGGAAAAAATAATTTTATTGGGAAACTCTTGGTGTTATGTGGCAGGTCTCAACTCGTGCTAAGTAACAGATCTCTAGTATATTTGGCTTACAAGCTATTGGATATACGTTGGTGTTATAGGGATATTGGATATACTCATGCTAAGTAATAGATCTCTAGTATATTTGGCTTACAAGCTATTGGATATACTCTTGGTGTTATAGTGGCACATCTCAACTCATGCTAAGTAATAGATCTCTAGTATATTTGGATTACAAGTTATTGGATATACTCTTGGTGTTATAGTGGCAAGTTTGATTTTGAGCCTTCCCAAATTACTTCAACCAATCTCATTTTATTGGGAAAAAATAATTTTATTGGGAAACTCTTGGTGTTATGTGGCAGGTCTCAACTCGTGCTAAGTAACAGATCTCTAGTATATTTGGCTTACAAGCTATTGGATATACGCTTGGTGTTATAGGGATATTGGATATACTCATGCTAAGTAATAGATCTCTAGTATATTTGGCTTACAAGCTATTGGATATACTCTTGGTGTTATAGTGGCACATCTCAACTCATGCTAAGTAATAGATCTCTAATATATTTGGCTTACAAGGTATTGGATATACCCTTGGTGTTATAGTGGCAGGTTTGATTTTGAGCCTTCCCAAATTACTTCAACCAATCTCATTTTATTGGGAAAAAAAAAATTATCGGGAAAAAAAAATATCTCATCTATCCAAAAAGAAAATTACAATAATATGGCAAGAACATTCAAGCCAAATATTACCTTAATGCTTTAACATGTCTACACATTGTTAGAATTTGCACGATGTTGTATGTTGATTTTGAAATAAATGAAAATAGTTTAGGAATAAAGGACATTTTACATGCAAAGTTACAATATTTAGTCTTTTAGGGAAAGTTTAATTGGCAATTGCCATGATAATGAAGTGCTATGCTTAATGAGATTCCAAGTCTAAATATTTTGTGTTTACTTATGGGTCGCATGGTGAGGGTGGCGTAATTCACCTAGAATTATAGTGCATCTATCCAAAAAGAAAATTACAATAATATGGCAAGAACTTTCAGCCAAATATTACGTTAATGCTTTAACATGTCTACACATTGTTAGAATTTGCACAATGTTGTATGTTGATTTTGAAATAAATGAAAACAGTTTAGGAATAAAGGACATTTTACATGCAAAGTTATAATCTTTAGTCTTCTAGGGAAAGTTTAATTGGCAATCGCCATGAAGTGCTATGTTTTATGAGATTCCAAGTTTAAATATTTCGTGTTTACTTATGGGTCGCGTGGTGAGGGTGGCATAATTCACCTAGAATTATAGTGCATCTATCCAAAAAGAAAATAATGAAGTGCCATGTTTTATGAGATTCCAAGTTTAAATATTTCGTGTTTACTTATGGGTCGCATGGTGAGGGTGGCATAATTCACCTAGAATTATAGTGCATCTATCCAAAAAGAAAATTACAATTATATGGCAAGAACATTGCGGCCAAATATTACCTTAATGCTTTAACATGTCTACACATTGTTAGAATTTGCACGATGTTGTATGTTGATTTAGAAATAAATTAAAATAGTTTAGGAACAAAGGACATTTTACATCCAAAGCTATAATATTTAGACTTTTAGGAAAAGTTTAATTGGCAATCGCCATGATAATGAAGTGTTATGTTTTATGAGATTCCAAGTTTAAATATTTGGTGTTTACTTATGGGTGACATGGTGAGGGTGGCATAATTCACCTAGAATTGTAGTGCATCTATTGGAAGTGTTATGTTTTATGAGACTCCAAGTTTAAATATTTGGTGTTTACTTATGGGTCGCGTGGTGAGGGTGGCATTATTCACCTAGAATTATAGTGCATCTATTGGAATCAACCCTACGATGTTGTATGTTGGTTTTGAAATAAATGAAAATAGTTTAGGAATAAAGGACATTTTAGATCCAAAGTTATAATCTTTAGTCTTTTAGGGAAATTTTAATTGGAAATCGCCAAGATAATGAAGTGTTATGTTTTATGAGATTCCATGTTTAAATATTTGGTGTTTACTTATGGGTCGCATCATGAGCGTGGCATAATTCACCTAGAATTATAGTGCATCTATTGGAATCAACCCTATGTCACACGAGTACAAGAACACCTTAGTTTTTTATTCCTTTGATAAAGAAAAAAAATACATATAAATTAATGTAAACAATATTTTGTATTTAACATATAAATTAATGTAAACAATATTTTGTATAAACATAGTAAAACTTCATTCTTTCAAGCAAATTTAACCAGCTTCCTTATAATTTATAATAATTTCAGTGTTAATATATATTTAAAGTAACATATCGTATTATTTGTAATTAAGTTAATATGATTTCAGTATTGAATTATTATTTTATATAATATATATATATATAATATAATATATTGGAGTAAATAATGGTCAATTTATTAATTAGGTAATTAATATCATTAAAATGATTTTGTTTAAACCTTTGCCGTAAACAAAATTGAATCAACTCCCAAAAAAGAATAGAGATAATGAACATAAGTATATTGTGGTGCTTTAATAGTTCATAAGATTTATTTCAATTAACCTAATAGTTTTGTATTCATTTATGTTTTGGATTAAGTTAGAATTAGTTAAACTATATGCGTATGAAGAGGAGTTAAATGTATTATATTATGTACAATATTAATGAATTAATGTATTTTATTTATACGGTTTAAAGGAGTTAGATTTAATGATATAAAGTGGGGATATTTCTACTGTTAGGATAAGTTACAATTTTTATGAGAGCATAGTTTAGAACTAGGTAAGTTGCATATAATGTTAGTTGATTGATGTATTTATATTTATATGGTTAAAAGGAGTTGGATTTAATGGTGGAAGTGAGGAGCTTTTCACCATTGGACAAGAATTTCCACAAGTTACAATTTTCATGAGAGCATAGTTTAGAACTAGGTAAGCTACATATAATGTTAATGGATTGATGTATTTATATTTATAAGGTCATATTTATATTTATATGGTCAAAAGGAGTTGGATTTAATGGTGGGAGTGAGGAGCTTTTCACCATTGGCCAAGAATTTCCACAAGTTACAATTTTCATGAGAGCATAGTTTAGAACTAGGTAAGCTACATATAATGTGAAAGGATTGATGTATTTATATTTATATGGTCAAAAGGAGTTGGATTTAATGGTGGAAGTGAGGATATTTTCACCATTGGACAATAATTTCCATGAAGGCATGTAGACCATGTATAATGTTAATTAACTAATGCATTTATATTTATATAGTCCAGAGTTGGATATAGTGGTCAAGTGAGGAATTTTTCACCATTAATAATTTCCAAGTAGGCATGTACACTGTGTATAATGTTAATTAACTAGTGCATTTATATTTATATGGTCTTTCACCATTAATAATTTCCATGTAGGCATGTAGACCGTGTATAATGTTAATTAACTAATGCATTTATATTTATATGGTCCAAAGGAGTTGGATATAGTGGTCAAGTGAGGAACTTTTCACCATTAATTAACTAATGCATATATATTTATATGGTCCAAAGGAGTTGGATATAGTGGTCAAGTGAGGAATTTTTCACCATTAAGCAAAGTATAGTTTCCATGAGGGCATCACTTAAAGTCAACGGACACCTTGAGGTAATGGTAAAACATTTGGTTGCACCTAGAGATATTATTAAATTTTCTAATGACCCATGCAAACATGAGTGGATCAAAACCCACCCCCATATCCTTCAATTTAAAATGAAGCATAAACTAGTCAACAATATAATGTATTGTTAAGGTACTTCTTATGTTTCAATTCAACATGCTTTATGTTTAACTAATCAAAATATATATATATATGTGTGTGTGTGTGTATAAAAGTTTAATTTTAAAATATAGTTCAAAGATAAATAAATAAATAATAATAATAAAAAATTTATCTTTAATAATTGATAAAATTTAAGAACAACAAAAGAAATTAATCTTGTTAGATATTTATTAATGTTAACAAGTAACCACAATTGAATAGCCACAAAATATTATATATATATATATTTTTTAAATCCATCCCTATGAACTTCAATTTTGAGGTTATGGAGTATTGGTTCAAATATGTGGTATGCAATTCCAACTTATGTGTCTTGCCCTTAAATTGGTCCAAGGTCCATGCCTTGTGATATTTACATGCTCCATTGTTGGTGTTGATCTACATTGTTCATAGTTGATGTAAACTATGTGGGTGACATTTAACACCATCAATCTTGAATTATTGTTTTAGTAGGTTGTTCAATACACACAAGTTTGATTAATCTCTTTAGATATTTATTAAATGTTGCATCACACTAATTCAATAACATGAAAAATATTTTTTTTAAATAAACAATAAAAAAATTCCCACCCCATGTCCTTCAATTTTCAGAGGGGTATTAGTGTAGAGATGTGATTTGCAATTTCAACCAACGTTTTTCACCCTTAAATTGATTTAATTCTTGCACCCTATTGTTATTTTTTGTTATTTACAAGCTCCATTACTGGTGTTAATCAACGCCATTCCTAGTTGATACAACCTATGGTTGAGATTTAACACCCTCAATCTAGAATTGTTGTTTTGATAGCTTATTCAATGGGTGGTTCTTTCATTCCTATAATGGTTGGTCATGGAAAATAATGAGCTCATTGCTACTCTATAAATGTGAAAATGGTTATTAAAAAGAGTTGAAACACGTGCAGTTTTTTACAATGCGTCTCCCACAATGCGTCTCCCACAACCCAATGGCCACTAGCTCGGGTGGCCTTGATTCCCTACCCCCTCTGCCAACATTTGATATAACTTCCTTCAATGTTATGATCTTCAATTGGTCAAAATTATAGAAGATTAATCCCTCGCATGCTTCATCAAAAAGCTGAAGGATATTCTGAAGGTAGAGATCAATTCTTCTCACTCCAACCTAAGGGCTCTTCAACTTGAAGAATGAGGTTTAATGGGCTAGTTCATGGGAGATATGGCCTTTCCCACACTCCTTGAAGTAGTAGATAAATAAAACTTGGCAGCCATTTATAAAGGGTCAAGTTTCCTTAAGGATCTCCACCCTATGTAGAGATAAATTCTTCTCAATCCAACCTAAGGGCTCTTCAACTTGAAGGATGAGGTTTAATGGGCTATTTCATGGGAGATATGGCCTTTCCCACACACTCCTTGAAGTAGTAGATAAATAAAACTTGGGAGCCATTTATAAAGGGTCAAGTTTCCTCAAGGATCTCCACCCTATGTATCAATATGAAGGTAGAGATCAATTCTTCTCACTCCAACCTAAGGGCTCTTCAACTTGAAGAATGAGGTTTAATGGGCTAGTTCATGGGAGATATGGCCTTTCCCACACTCCTTGAAGTAGTAGATAAATAAAACTTGGCAGCCATTTATAAAGGGTCAAGTTTCCTTAAGGATCTCCACCCTATGTAGAGATAAATTCTTCTCAATCCAACCTAAGGGCTCTTCAACTTGAAGGATGAGGTTTAATGGGCTATTTCATGGGAGATATGGCCTTTCCCACACACTCCTTGAAGTAGTAGATAAATAAAACTTGGGAGCCATTTATAAAGGGTCAAGTTTCCTCAAGGATCTCCACCCTATGTATCAATATAAGCAGATTTGCAAAAAGGGTAGATTTAATTCCTTCACTAGATTTAGGGTTTGCTTCTTTCACAAAGAAGAAGTTATTACCCTTAAATAAAGGGCTGATTGGTAATTTTACAATCCTATAACCTAGTTATAACTCTATTTTAGAATGGAACCTAGTTATATCTCTATTTTAGAATGGATCTATAGAAACTGAGAAAATAATTAGCTCATTGCTACTCTATAAATGTGAAAATGGTTACTAAAAATAGAGTTGAAATACTGTGCAGTTTTTTACAATGCTCAACAGGTCTCCTACAGCCCAATAGCCACTAGATTGGGTGGCCTTTAATGAGCTCATTAATAATCTATAAATGTGAAAATGGTTATTAAAAATAGAGTTGAAACATTGTGCAGTTTTTTACAATGCTCAACAGGTCTCCTACAGCCCAATGGCCACTAGATTGGGTGGCCTTGCTTTCCTGCCCCCTCTGCCAACATTTGATATAACTTCCTTCAATGTTATGATCTTTAATTGGTAAAAATTCTAGAAGATGAAATGAGCTCATTTCTACTCTATAAATGTGAAAATGGTTATTAAAAATAGAGTTGAAACATGTGCAGTTTTTTACAACGCTCAACAAGTCTCCTACAACCCAATGGCCACTAGATTGGGTGCCCCCTCTGCCAACATTTGATATAACTTCCTTCAATGTTATGATATTCAATTGGTCAAAATTCTAGAAGATGAAGCCCTCACACGCTTCATAAAAAAAATGTTAAGGATAATCTAAAGGTAGAGATCAATGCTTCTCAATCCAACCTAAGGGATCTTCAACGTGCAGAATGAGGTTTAGTGGGCTAGTTCATGGGACTTTCCCACACTCTTTTAAGTAGTAGATAAATAAAACTTGGCAACCATTTATAAAGAGTCAAGTTTCCTCTTCATTTGTCAGGAGATGGTTTTATACCAAGTTTTATACCTTTTTCTTCAAGAATGAGGAAGGCTGAGACTTTATCTTCAAAATGTGATGTTCCTTCAATAGTTTGATTTTGGGTTAAACTCCCCTTCCTTCCTTTGCATTTTTGGAAGCATGCCACATTTCTTTGCATTGTTGGAAACATGCCACTTTTAAAAACATTGGATATTCCCCAAGTGAGTATATTGATCATGTCAATCCATAAATGGGTTTTTTTCTTGTGCTGAGATATGTATGGAAGTAGATCTAAACAAAGGACTTCCAACTACCATAAATCTCAACTTGGATAAAGCTGGACTATGACCAACTTCCTTTAAAGTGCAAGGTTCATAATGAGTATGGACATGTTGCTAGAAGCTACAAGAATAAGATTGAGGAACAAAATCGAGTGGAAGAATGAGATCAATGGAAACAACCCAAAAGGGGAAGAAAGTGATCTAATAAGGAACAAAGGCAAAGGCCCAACCTATCCAACCCAAGAAAAGTCATCTCTAGGAGAGGGTACCAGCAATCAAGGTGCAACAAAGTCTAATAGTAATACTTTCGAAACACTCCACCTGGTTGAATAGAAAGGAGAGATTTTATCAAGCAGTGTCCCCTCTCCTAGGAAGGACTCCAAAGCCTCTCCTAGTCTTCTTAAGGATGGAATTATACCCCTTGAGGATGTCCCTATCCATGTGATAGGCGAGATCAACTCATCCTTGGATGAGGGCAAGTTCCACTTTCCTCGGGAAACTTGAAATGGATCTTCCCTTGCCAATTTAGCTGGTAAAAAATTAGAGACAAAGAAAGAGAAGGAACAAGATCACATTCATCATAAGGTGGGAAGAAAATCAAATAGATAGGTTCAAATCAAAAAATCTTAAAAGGATAAATAATTGGGAAGACAAGGTACACAAACACATCACAAGGAACCAAAATACAAGGAAAGGAGGTAGTTCAAAATCAAACTTCTTTATCACTAGGTTGAAGAATTAAAGAATTGAGATCTTCGATCAATAGTTTGGTCTTAAATATGAAAGTTCAATATGTTCAAAAAACTTTAATATCAAGTGTCCAAACCTAAATGATCCAATGGATATGGGAAAATTTGTTGTAATCAAAGATTATATTTTGAAGTAAGCTATATGTACTACAGGTTTTGTTTAATTGTTTAATTTTGGGGGTCTACTAGAAGGTATTCACCTCCAAAGACCCGTATATGCTTAGTATTGGTTATATTCCTCTTCGTAGGATAATTTTTGTTATATTATATATAATATTGAAGATGGAAGACCATCATCTCAATGTATAGTGGTAATTCAAGCAACAAAAAGCAACGAAAATTGCAATTTATACAAATATTATCATTACCGTCAAAAAAAAGTGTGAAAAATAGTTACTATGTTTCTCTTTTTGAAAGCTCAAAAGATCAAGGTTTGGCATTCAAATCTAGGTCTTACTTAATGGGATCCAAGGAATTTCAAGCAACAAAAATTGCAATCTATACAAATATTATCATTACCGTAAAAAAAAGTGTGAAAAATAGTTATTATATTTCTAGGCCTTACTTAATGGGATCCAAGGAATTTCAAGCAACAAAAATTGCAATCTATACAAATATTATCATTACCGTAAAAAAAAAGTGTGAAAAATAGTTATTATATTTCTCTTTTTGAAAGCTCAAAAGATCAAGATTTTGACACTCAAATCTAGGCCTTACTTAATGGGATCCAAGGAAATCTCGATGTATAGTGGTAATTCAAGCAACAAAATTTGCAATTAACACAAAGATTTGACATTCAAATATAGGCCTTACTTAATGGGATCCAAGGAAATCTCGATGTATAGTGGTAATTCAAGCAACAAAAATTGCAATTAATACAAATAGCAACAAAAATTGCAATTAATTTTTGTTATATTATATATGATATTGAAGATGGAAGACCATCATCTCAATGTATAGTGGTAATTCAAGCAACAAAAAGCAACGAAATTTGCAATTTATACAAATATTATCATTACCATAAAAAAAGTGTGAAAAATAGTTACTATGTTTCTCTTTTTGAAAGCTCAAAAGATCAAGATTTGACATTCAAATCTAGGCCGGCCTTAATGGGATCCAAGGAATTTCAAGCAACAAAAATTGCAATCTATACAAATATTATCATTACCGTAAAAAAAAGTGTGAAAAATAGTTATTATATTTCTCTTTTTGAAAGCTCAAAAGATCAAGATTTGACTCTCAAATCTAGGCCTTACTTAATGGGATCCAAGGAAATCTCGATGTATAGTGGTAATTCAAGCAACAAAATTTGCAATTAATACAAAGATTTGACATTCAAATATAAGCCTTACTTAATGGGATCCAAGGAAATCTCGATGTATAGTGGTAATTCAAGCAACAAAAATTGCAATTAATACAAATAGCAACAAAAATTGCAATTAATACAAATATTCTCATTACAACAAAAAAAAAAGGCGTGAAAAATAGTTACTATGTTTCTCTTTTTTGAAATCTCAAAAGATCAAGATTTGACATTCAAATCTAGGCCTTACTTAATGGGCTCCAAGGAAATCGATGTATAGTGGTAATTCAAGCAACAAAAATTGCAATTAACACAAATATTCTCATTACCGTAAAAAAAAAGTGTGAAAAATAGTTACTATGTTTCTCTTTTTGAAAGCTCAAAAGATCAAGATTTGACATTCAAATCTAGGCCTTACTTAATGGGTTCCAAGGAAATGTCAAGCAACAAAAATTGCAACTAACACAAATATTCTCATTATCGTTAAAAAAAAAAAAAAGGTGTGAAAAATAGTTACTATGTTTCTCTTTTGAAAGCTCAAAAGATAAAGATTTGACATACAAATCTAGGCCTTACTTAATGGGCTCCAAGGAAATGTTCCTCACCTACTAAACTCTATATTTTAATCACAATATAGTTATATATTCCCCTTTTCAAGCAACAAAAATTGCAATTAATACAAATATTCTCATTACTGTAAAAAACAAAGTGTGGAAAATAGTTACTATGTTTCTCTTTTTGAAAGCTCAAAAGATCAAGATTTGACATTCAAATCTAGACCTTACTTAATGGGCTCCAAGGAATTTTAATCACAATATGGTTATATATTCCCCTTTTCAAGCAAAAAAAAATTGCAATTAATACAAATATTTTCATTACCGTCAAAAAAAAAAAGAAAAAAAAAAAAGTGGAAAATAGTTACTATTTTTCTCTTGTTGAAAACTCAAAAGATCAAAATTTGACATTCAAATCTAGGCCTTACTTAATGGGCTCCAAGGAAACGTTCCTAACCTACTCGACTCTATATTTTAATCACAATATGGTTATATATTCCCCTTTTCAAGCAACAAAAATTGCAATTAACACAGATATTCTCATTACCGTATAAAAAAAAAAAAAAAAAAAAAAAATGTGGAAAATAGTTACTATGTTTCTCTTTTTGAAAGCACAAAAGATGAAGACTTGACATTCAAATCTAGGCCTTACTTAATGGGCTCCAAGGAAATGTTCCTCACCTACAGGACTCTATATTTTAATCACAGTATGGTTATATGTTCCACTTTTCAAGAAACAAAAATTGCAATTAATACAAATATTCTCATTACCGTAAGAATAAAGAAAAAAAAAGGTGTGGAAAATAGTTACTATGTTCCTTTTTTTGAAAGCTCAAAAGATCAAGATTTGACATTCAAATCTAGGCATTACTTAATGGGCTCCAAGGAAATGTTCCTCACCTACTCGACTCTATATTTTAATCACAATATGGTTATATATTCCCCTTCTCCTGCTTTGCTAGGGTGATGGTATTTTTAAACCCATTGAAGACAAATTAGGCCACTATATTACACATTCAAATTATATATTCCCCTTTTCAAGCAACAAAAATTGCAATTAACACAAATATTCTCATTACCATAAAAAAAAAGTGTGGAAAATAGTTACTATGTTTCTCTTTTTGAAAGCGCAAAAGATCAAGACTTGACATTCAAATCTAGGCCTTACTTAATGGGCTCCAAGGAAATGTTCCTCACCTACTGGACTCTATATTTTAATCACAATATGGTTATATGTTCCACTTTTCAAGAAACAAAAATTGCAATTAATACAAATATTCTCATTACCGTAAGAAAAAAGAAAAAAAAGTGTGGAAAATAGTTACTATGTTCCTCTTTTTTATCACAATATGGTTATATATTCCCCCTTTCAAGCAACAAAAATTACAATTAACACAAATATTCTCATTTTTTTTCTACGTTAAGACTAACCTAAGTACCCACAGGGGATTTGAATCGATGACCTATCGCAAGGAGTGCCTTAACAGCGCACCCATTCACCGTCAATCCAAAGCCCAGTGGGCAAAACAAATATTCTCATTACCGTTAAATAAAATTAAAAAACAAATGTGGAAAATAGTTACTATGTTTCTCTTTTTGAAAGCGCAAAAGATCAAGACTTGACATTCAAATCTAGGCCTTACTTAATGGGCTCCAAGGAAATGTTCCTCACCTACTGGACTCTATATTTTAATCACAATATGGTTATATGTTCCACTTTTAAAGAAACAAAAATTGCAATTAATACAAATATTCTCATTACCGTAAGAATAAAGAAAAAAAAGGTGTGGAAAATAGTTACTATGTTCCTCTTTTTGAAAGCTCAAAAGATCAAGATTTGACATTCAAATCTAGGCATTACTTAATGGGCTCCAAGGAAATGTTCCTCACCTAATTGACTCTATATTTTAACCACAATATGGTTATATATTCCCCTTCTCCTGCTTTGCTAGGGTGATGGTATTTTTAAACCCATTGAAGACAAATTAGGCCACTATATTACACATTCAAATTATATATTCCCCTTTTCAAGCAACAAAAATTGAAATCTAGGCATTACTTAATGGGCTCCAAGGAAATGTTCCTCACCTACTCGACTCTATATTTTAATCACAATATGGTTATATATTCCCCTTCTCCTGCTTTGCTAGGGTGATGGTATTTTTAAACCCATTGAAGACAAATTAGGCCATTATATTACACATTCAAATTAGATATTCCCCTTTTCAAGCAACAAAAATTGCAATTAACACAAATATTCTCATTACCAAAAAAAAAATATTTGTGGAAAATAGTTACTATGTTTCTCTTTTTGAAAGCGCAAAAGATCAAGACTTGACATTCAAATCTAGGCCTTACTTAATGGGCTCCAAGGAAATGTTCCTCACCTACTGGACTCTATATTTTAATCACAATATGGTTATATGTTCCACTTTTCAAGAAACAAAAATTGCAATTAATACAAATATTCTCATTACCATAAGAAAAAAGAAAAAAAAGGTGTGGAAATAGTTACTATGTTCCTCTTTTTGAAAGCTCAAAAGATCAAGATTTGACATTCAAATCTAGGCATTACTTAATGGGCTCCAAGGAAATGTTCCTCACCTACTCGACTCTATTTTAATCACAATATGGTTATATATTCCCCTTCTCCTGCTTTTCTAGGGTGATGGTATTTTTAAACCCATTGAAGACAAATTAGGCCACTATATTACACATTCAAAATCAAAGGATACTAGCTTCTCACGTGCCAAAATTTGTGTTGAAATTAATATATTTTACAAACGGACTCCCAAAGGTGATTCAACTAAAATTGGAGGGTCAGATACATCTTTAGGCCCTAAAATATGAGCAAGTTCCTTTTAAACATAATTCTTACCATGGGTATGGGCACTGTGCAAATGGTCATCCAAGTGCTCTAGCATCCCAAGTCTAATCACAATATGGTTACATATTATGGTTATATATTCCCCTTCTCCTACTTTGCTAGGGTGATGGTCTTTTTAAATCCATTGAAGACAAATTAGGCCACTATATTACAAATTCAAAATCAAAGGATATTAGCTTCTCATGTGCCAAAATTTGTGTTGAATTAATATATTTTACAAACAGACTCCCAAAGGTGATTCAACTAAACTTGGAGGGTCGGATACATCTTTAGGCCCTAAAATATGAGCAAGTTCCTTTTAAATGTAATTCTTAATCACAATATGGTTATATATTCCCCTTCTCCTGCTTTGCTAGGGTGATGGTATTTTTAAATCCATTGAAGACAAATTAGGCCACTATATTACACATTCAAAATCAAAGGATACTAGTTTCTCATACGCCAAAATTTGTGTTGAAAAAAAAAAATTACAAACGAACTCCCAAAGGTGATTCAACTGAACTTGGAGGGTCGGATACATCTTTAGGCCATAAAACATGAGCAAGTTCCTTTTAAATGTAATTCTTACCATGGGTATGGGCACTGTGCAAATAGTTGTCCAAGTGCTCTAGCATCCCAAGTTTAATCACAATATGGTTATATATTATGGTTATATATTCCCCTTCTCCTGCATTGCTAGGGTGATGGTATTTTTAAATCCATTGAAGACAAATTAGGCCACTATATTACACATTCAAAATAAAAGGATACTAGCTTCTCATGCGCCAAAATTTGTGTTGAAATTAATATATTTTAGAAATGAACTACCAAAGGTGATTCAACTGAACTTGGAGGGTCGGATACATCTTTAGGCCTTAAAATATGAGCAAGTTCCTTTTAAATGTAATTCTTACCATGGGTATGGGTACTGTGCAAATAGTCGTCCAAGTGCTCTAGCATCCCAAGTTTTTTCTAACCCATCACCATATTCTCAAATTAATGATCAACAAGGAGCATTCAAACAAATTTCCAAAAAAGAAAAAAATAAACATTGTAAGAGATATCATTCCATTAGGCCTAAGTCTCACTAGCATTCTCCCTCTAGTAATAGATTTGAAGTATTGCAATCTTTTGGGGGGAAGTCAATGATGAATAAACTCAATATGAACAACCAACGCCAGATCAAGTGCCATCAAAGATCATCAATCCATCTGTTAAGGCAAAGATTCCATCTAAAGAGAATGATAAAAATCCTCTTTCAAAAACAACAATTAGAAGAAGCTTGAATAAAGGAAGACAGAGTAGTGAATCCTTCCTCTTATTCTACCTTTTGGTATCATCAAGTGCAAGCAATTTGTAAGAATATACTCCTATACTCAAGGAGCAATCTAATGCAGGAGCATCTGGACTTAACCAACAATGTGAAAACATGTTCACATGTTGTGGCTAAACAAGTTGAATTTCACTGACCTGAGTGGTCAAAAGTCAGTTTTTACCGAAAGGGTTGGATCTCTCAAGAAATGAGTTGTATTTCACTATTGTAATAGTTAGAAATTGTCTTATTTTAGATTCAAAGATAAGTTGTTAGCATAGGTGTGTGATAGAGCTTCAAAATAGAGATTGACTGTTAGAATGTTTAAAAATAAAGATTGAGTTGTTAGACATGATGGGATTGATAAAATGAAGGAAAATGTAATGTGAAAGGATTGGCAGGGATGAGAGAGGATTGAGAGAAGTAAGAGTTGCGTGAGCGAGGACTTTCATATTGAACAGAGGTCTTAAATCGTTGTAATCGAGTCGAAGGGCAAGACTCTGTAACCATTACTATAATGAATAATTGATGCCGTGTGTATGGTTATATATTGATGTTGCATGTGATTATACATCAGATCTGTGGAATCTCTCGATTGATTTTGTTTATTTGTGTTCGGGACAGAATCGTGTATTTCTCTATTTTTATGATTTATGATATAAACTTAGAATTTAATAGAACCACAACCTTTCATAATATTAATCGTATTAAAGCCAGTTAAAAATCCCAATCGTTGATTTATGTTCGAACCAACGATGCGAAAACCCGCCAACCATTGGATCCCCTATATCGCACAGCAAATATGTATTACACAGGGTCGATTCACAAGTCTTAAGGAGTTGCAACGTGCGATTGCCGAAATCTCGCATTTTATGGAAGGCTTGTGTGTTATCAGAACCCCTGGTGTGGAAACACTGCGATATGTGATTGCGACATATTGCATCGCAACATTTCATTGAAAAGGGAGTGGACCTGGAATATTGAGGAATTGCGATATGAGATGGAAGTGGGACCACTAACCATATCGCATCGCAACACTCTGTTTGAATGTATTGAAACTTGAATACTTGCCCAGAGCGACTTGCGATTGCGATAAAAGATCTGGACCGTTAGATCTAAATGTGCTATGATCTATGGTGAATCATGAATGGTTCTATTTAAAAGAGGGAATATCATTGTTTTGGGCTTTTACAATAGAGATTTGATCAGAGAAAAAAAGGTTGGACTGTAAGGGAAATAATAAACATGGGGCCGATTGTTGAGATTTCTCAAAACGATTGATTCCTGCGTCATTTGTGGTATCAGAGCATAGAGAGATTAAAGTTGATTGCAGTAAACATGCCGCCAAGGAGAGGAGCTAGCACTGGTCGAGGAAGACCGAAAGCAAATTCAGTTTTGTTGGAGGAGATCTGAAGTCTGCATACGAGGATAGAAACAATTGAGACTATTCAGAGAAGAACACCTGATGAAGAGGATGACAGTACTAAAGAAGAATCTTCTGAGGAAGAAGAAGAGGAGGAAAATGAAACTATCAGAGTTGTTAAGATGCTGGCAAAAGTAGGAGGAAAACCAAAGGTGGAAATTCCTACGTATTAAGGGAGTCTCAATGCAGAAGAGCTAATGGATTGGATCAAATCATTAGACAAATATTTTGACTATGAAGAGGAAACTTACGACAAGAAGACCAAATTGAAGGTTCATGCAGCTATTTGGTGGGATGAGCTACAGACATCCAAAATGAGGAAAGGAAATTCCAAGATAAAGCAATGGGATAAAATGGTAAGTAAGATGAAAGCCAAATTTATGCTTAAAGATTATCAGTTAAATCTTTTTAAATAGTTGCAAAATTTAAGGCAAAAAGGAATGTCTGTTAAAGAGTACACAAAAGAATTTTATAGATTAAGTATTAGATCAAGACATGTAGAGGATGACATGGAGAAGGTAGCCAAATATATCAATGGCTTAAGATATGACATACAAGACAAGATTAGCTTGTTAAGTTTGAAGACTATTGAGGATGCATATCAAGCAAGTTTGAAGGCAAAGGAGAAGATGTTGAGAAAATAGAATCAGAGGAATAAAGGAAGAAGCTCAGTAAGAGGTAGAGGAACTACCAGACCAAGGGGACAACAACATCAGCATGAAGCAAGTAGTTCAAGTAGCAGACCATTGCAGAGAGGGGATTTTAATAGAGGAAGATTTGCGCCCAGAGGAAGAGGTCGAGGAAGAGATGTTCGATGCTACACATGTGGAGATGGGGACATGTGTCGTGGGACTGTCCTCATAATAAACCATCAAGTCAGAAGAGTGTGAATGTGGCTAAGGCAAAGCCAGAAACACCTCAACTTACGGAAAAGGAAGAATTCCCCTAAAGTAAGAGAATCCCTGTTGTTGAGAAGGACATTGCTTAAGACCGAGAAAGAAATTGAAGAACCAACACAAAGGAAGAATTTATTCATAACTACCTGTAAATCAAAAGGTAAGTGTTGTAAAGTAATAATTGGAAATGGAAGCATTGATAACCTTGTTTCTACCTAGATGGTGGACAAGCTCGGATTAGCAAAGACAGTGCACCCTAATCCTTACAAAGTGTCGGGGTTGCAGAAAGGACATCAGATTATTGTGACAGAACAATGCAAGGTTTAAATACAAATTGGTACGTATAAAGATGTAATATTATGCGATGTCATGCCAATGGATGTATGCCATGTATTGTTGGGAAGACCATGGCAATTTGATCAAAAATCTATTCATGATGGGAGAAAAAACACTTATACTCTGGAGAAGGATGGAAATAAACATACATTGTTGCCATTCAAGGATGATGTTGACAAAGGAGCACATGAAAATAGTGTTATGTTGATGAGGGGAAAGGAGCTATTGCAAGATATTGGGAAAGGTGAAGATAAGCATTCTGTTGTCATAGGGAGACTGAAGGTAATTTTTTTTTTTTTAACATGATTGGATACTTTTCTATTATAAAAAACTGCTAATAGCAAGAGCTGTTACAAAGAGTGGAGAGAGAAGGAGAGAAGTCCAAAATGGGTGCGCAGACCCTGACTTCTTGAGAATAAACTTAAAAATGATAGACTGAAATAAGAAACGGCTGTATTGCCTTCCAAAAAGACCTGCGAGTAAGCAAAATTTACTGGACATTTGATTGATTACCAAAACTGGTTGACAGAGTCTTCGATCTGAGGTTCCTTATTGATGCTTGCTTTGGTTGATGCCTTAGCTTGCATGCTCTGAGTGACATTTTTGATGTGGGATATGGCCTCTTCCATGTGATTACATTTTTCTTTTAAGCTCTCAATCTCGGCTCTTTGTTTTTCCAGTTTTTTTTCTCTTAGATCGGCTATCAGCCTGAAATTCTTCTTTGAGATCGTTGAAATGCTTAATGAACCTGGCTATCATGAAGCAATGTTGTTTGCAGAGCGTGTAGGTGTTGTTGCCGAGCACACGGTCCAGCGAGTTCTCAGTTGGGTCTTTGCCGTCCTGATTCTCGTTCTGCATTCTGTTTTTTGAAGTCTCCGCCATGGCTAAGGAGCTAAAAGAGAAGAGGACAGCCGTGGAGGAGAAGAGAGTCAGCAACAAATGAACCTGAAGATCACAAAAGTTATACCTGAATCCTTTAGAGGGGAATCGCACTTCAGTGATGCTCAGGAGACTGCCTCGCTTGTTGTAGAGCTTCTGGATCCGGGTGAGTGAAGAAGAAGAAGATCTCACTGAAGAAGTGAGCTGGAATCGACCACTGTTGCTGCCAAACTCCTGAGGCTGGGTGCCAGACGCTGATTCTTTCCTTTGCTGCCAAAGAGCAGGATTGAATCTGAGATGGGCAGGATGGGGGAAGATTTGAAGCTTGGGGGAACAAGGTTGCTGACTATTTTTATTGCAGTGAGTATCCGGGAGCAGGGGGCCGAACACTACTCCTCTGCTTTGCTTCGGGGAGGGTGAGAGAGTTCTGGGATGAGCGAGGGGAGTGGGAAGTTTATAGAGCATCCAGGAGGGCTGGGCGAGCAGGAGGTACGGGATATATTCATGAATTTGGGCAGGCTCTAAATCATACAAAATATTCTTGATGCGGTCAATAATGATTGCGAAGGGACATATACCAGAATTCCCAGAGATGGAATCACGTGGTACATGGTGAGATCGGGTCTCAAGAGCGAGCCGGACTGCATGCTGAGAGGGAGATGACACACAGTTCTCGAGGGGGCGGGTTGAAATCAGTTTGTCGAGATTGTGGCAAAAAAAGTCTAGATATGCATGATAACTAAAGTGACTTGGGTTCAAAGGTGTACTGATGTTGCTGTTCAAAGGATTTGTCGAACAGCTTAAGCTGCTAAGGAATTTCTTTGACATAGATGCGCTCATTCTCTCTGATTTGTCCACTCTGTCTGCTAACGGCCTTAGAGGCGAAAAAGTCTGCTTCAGTGTTGTTGTCCCTTAAAACATGCTTGAACGTCGTGTCTCCCATATTTCTGAGATTGTCCTGTATCTTGAGCTTTATGTTGCTAAGGGCTGCTTTATTAAAATCTGCTCCCGAGACCAAGGCTGCTATAATGATGGCTGAGTCCCCCAAAATGATTATATTTCTGATTCCCAGCCTATTCAAAATGGAGGTGCCAAGAAGGAGGCTGTACGCTTCAGCCACGTTGTTAGAGACTTTCCCCAGACCCCATTCGTAGCTTACAATAGTTTTTCCACTATGATTTTCTATGATGCCCCCTGCTCTAGCTTTCCCTGGGTTATTCTTGGAAGCACCATCGAAATGCAGAGTAGGACGCTTCTGATCTAATATCCACTGGTTGACCTCTTCCTTGGATCCTCTGAGTTTCCAGTGTATCCTTTTCTTGTGTGCTTTTGTTTGGGAATGTTGAATGTTGGTGTAACTGAGGCTGAATTTATTGTACCAATCCATCTCTGCTTGCTGCCAGCTTGACTGATCTGGGAGGACGATGAGGTTTGTGCTTATTGTTTCAGAGATGATGGCTGTTGTTTTAGCTAGGATACTGACTATGATAGGCTTTTTGTTGTTGAAGACGTAGTTATTCATAGCTAGCCAATTTGCAAACATAGAGTGGTTGGAATGCATTTCCACAGTCTGTTGATATTATGTTTGCCTTTCTTGGGGAAGGGATAACATTTCCCCCAATTTTTCTGAAGAGAGGAGATCTGGTCGAAGCTTTCACTAATTTCCGTGGGACTTGTCACTTGTTTCCAGCAGCTTTGGGCAAAGGGATAGAGAAGGAAAATATGTTGAATGGTTTCCTCCTCTGCTCGACAGAAGCAACATATTGAAGGTCCCAAAATTCCTCTTTTTCTTAGGTTCTCAACAGTAAGGGTCTTACCTTTAAGGAGAGTCCAATTAAAATGTTTGATCTTTGGGAGACACTCTGATTTCCAGACATTTGTGTAAAGATTCCAATTTGCTGTTTGAGTAGTGGCCTGTAAAGCTTTGTACCCCTCTTTTACCGTGAATTTACCTCCACTGGGATCCCAAATATACCTGTCTTCAACCCCTGTATTGGTAGGCGCAAAACCAGAGAGAGAGGACTTGAGATTGGACCAGAGATCTCTGAGGTCGTTGGGAAGTTGAAGGTCCTTCCAGTCTTGCCAATTATTATGATTCCATGTTGATATATCGAACACGGTGGTTAGATTTCTTTCATCCATCCAGATCTGCAGAGGTCAGAGGGCTTGGAGTAGATTTCTCAGCTTAGAGCCCATAATTCTGTCTGACCAAATATTGATATTCTTACCATTTCCAGGGAATTTGGATGTGTTTTCTCTGAATTGGGGAAGCACTTTTTTAATGAGTTTCCACATCGGGGTGCAGGGTCTTTCAGCTATTGCTTCAGAGAGAAGATTAGAGTTCGGGCCACTGAGATATTTCCTTTTTATGACCTCCACCCACCACGATCCTTTTCCAGTTAGAATTCTCCAGATCAATTTAAAACCCAAAGCCCGATTGGAGAGGCTCGGGATATTGATGGATAGCCCTCCCTTTTCATATGGTAAGGTTACCTGATCCCATTTGACAAGGCTAAATTTCTTGGTCTCCTGTTTTCCTCCCTGCCAGAGGAAACTTCGCAGGATAAGTTCCATGTGTTTATGAATGCTTGCTGGGGCCATAGTGACCGCATATTGATAAATTGGGAGAGCAGAGAGGATGGCCTTAATAAGAATCGATCTGCCTGCCAAGTTCAGCCACGACACTCCCCAACTCTGTAGGAGGCCTCTCATCTTTTCTATGTGTTTGACCCAAATCTCAGCCTTGATTGTTTCTTTAGCTAGAGGCAGACCTAAATAAGAGAAAAAACTCCAGTTCCTTTGCACTGGGATGTCCAGGATCAAGGATATTATTTGTCGGATTTGGAGAGGGACATTCCAGGTATAGATCTTGCATTTTCTGTTGTTCAGCTTCCCTCCTGAGACTGCTAAGAATGCATCCAACACTTTCTTGAATCTTTTTTCCATTAAGCTGGAAGCTCCCCCAATGAGTAGGGTGTCATCCGCGAAGAGCGAATGATTGATCTCTTTGGTCCCTCTTTTTATACGTATTCCAGTGATCTCTTTTTTCCTGCGGAGGTTTTCTAGGTGAATACTCAGAGTCTCAGCAATAATGATGTATAAGAAGGGGGAGAGAGGGCAACCTTGTCTCAGCCCTCTGGAGCTTCTAAAATAATTGCTAGGGCGACCACTGATCAAGGGAGCGGCCCAAGGGTTGGAGATGCACCCATTGATAATGCTTATGAAGTTTTTTGAAATCCCGAATCTCCATTGATCAAGGGAGCGGCCCAAGGGTTGGAGATGCACCCATTGATAATGCTTATGAAGTTTTTTGAAATCCCGAATCTTTTGAGAGCTGCTGTTAAAAAAGAGTGGTCGACCCTATCAAAAGCATTTGCCATGTCGAGTTTGATTATCATTCCTCTTTCCCCTCTGTTGAAGCTGCTGTGGATAGCTTCTTGGATCAAGATGACGTTGTCAGTGATTTGCCTGCTCGGGACAAAACCTCCCTGGTTCTCAGATATTAAGTGAGGAAGAAGTTTTTTGAGCCTGTTGGCTAGAATTTTGGTTACAATCTTGTAAGATACATTACAAAGGGATATGGGACGGAACCTGTCGAAAAAGAGAGGATTCGCTTCCTTAGGAATAAGAGGTATGTGCGAAGACTTGGTATTTTCTCCCATCTTGTGATTTTTGAATACATTCTTTACCATCCGCACAAAGTCTTTTTTGATTGTTTCCCAATGATTTCGGTAGAAGGCGACCGTGAACCCATCCGGACCCGAGGCCTTGTCCTGCTGCATACTGAAGGTTGCTGCTCAGATTTCCTCTTCTGTGATGTCCTGATCCAACTCTTTATTTTGAGAATATGATATTTTGCTCTCTACTGCACTAAGAAAGTCGGGGTTGTGTGTTTGCGAGGAGCAATAGAAAGGAGAGATTTAAAATGGTTGTAAGCTGCTTCTTTAATTTCTTCTTGGTCGCTAATCTCTTTTCCCTCAACCTCTATTTTGACTATCTGGTTTCCAGCTCGCCTGAGCTTTATATTGTTGTGAAAAAAGGATGTATTTTTATCTCCGGCTTTCAGCCAAAGACAACGGGATTTCTGTCTTTGGTCCTCTTCCTCTGCTCTATTCTGTCGATAGAGTTCCCTGTACATTTCTTTTTCATGATCTAAATCTTCACTTGTATATTGTGTGTTTTCTTTAGCCTTATTCCACTGCTCCATCTTCATGAGTAAATCTGATTTTTTATTTTATTTTCCAAAATCGCTGCTTCCTTTGCCCACTGTTTGATGACTGCTCTTAGTAATTTTAACTTTGTTTCCCATATATAGTAGGGCAATCCGTTTACTTCCTTGGCCCACTGGTTTTGGATGAGAGTGCGAAATTCTTCTTGAAGATCCCATATTTTGTTATACTTGAAAGGGAGAGGCCCCAAGTTTCTGCCTTTGTCCAGATTTAAAATCACAAGTTTGTGATCGGAGGCCAAAGCATGAATTAATTGGCTCTTAATAGACTGGAAACTTGCAATTCCTTCCTGGAGTAAAAATCTATCCAATCTCTCTTTAATGTTGAAGGAGCCAGTTCTTTTGTTACTCCATGTATATTTTCCGTTGGATAGGGGAATGTCCATCAGATTGTGTGACTGTATTATGGATTCTAGCATGTCTCTTGAGGGATCTGCGTGGTAGTTTCCTCCCAACTTTTCTTCCACGTTTCTTATTAAATTCAGGTCTCGCCCAAGAATTATGTTCCTATTTTGCACGGATTGAAGGTCTAAGGATATGGTGTCCCAACAGCGGCCTTTGTCCCTGTAATGATTTGGGGCATATATGTTGTATATATAGTAAATTTCCTGAGATCCTTTGTTTTTCAAATCTGTTCTTACCCACCAGTTGCAAAATTGAGAATTGATGATTTCCCATTTGTTCTTATTCCATATTGTTCCTATTCCTTCTGAGGCACCTTCTGAGCCTGTTGATACCCCAGTGAAGTTTTTGAAGTTTTGGCTTTGATATTGAAAGTCTTGTAATGAAATTTTGGTCTCCTGGATGAGGAGAAGGTCAGGCTGCTCCTGTTTTAATAAATCCCTGATTGCTTTTAGTTTTAAGGGAGAGCCCATCCCCCTACAGTTCCAAGAGACCAAGATCATTATTTACCATTTGTTGGGTGAGGACCACTCCTCTCCTTTGCTTTTTCTCCGCTTCCTTTCAGCTTGCCTAGGTATGCGTCCATTGGTTGTTGCGCTCCCGTTGCCATCTCTTTTGCAGCTGTTTCATCTCTGAGCTCTTTGTTTGACTTTCGACTAGCTTTTCTCAGGGGATCTGTGGATTGACTAGCTTCTTTCGATTTGTTTCTGGTGAGGATTCTCTCTATGGTTGGAGGGGGGAAGGGAGGGAGATCATGCGGGTGGGAGAGGAAGCTGCTCGGGGGGAAGAGGGAGGGGAAGAAGGTTCTTCAACGGACAGGGATTCGAAGGGGTTGGAGGATGAAGGGAATGCTGAGCTGGGAGGGGGAGGTGGAGGGGGGGATTCCTGAGGCGGTTTAGAGCTGGGTCCTTGGGAAGAGGAAGGCTTTTTCCTTTTTACTGGTTCCCATGAGCCTTCAGGGTTTTCCTCATTGTCAACATATTCATTTATTTTTTACTTACTACATCTATTTGCGAAATGACCATACTCGTGGCATACCTTGAATTTGAAGGGAAGCTGCTCATAGTCCAGCTGCTGGATATGCGTCCATTGGTCTACCTTGATCTTGATGGCTTCCAGCAGACCTTTCCCTAGGTCTACTTCCACGCAGATCCTCGCGCACGCATGAATGTTCTCCCTTGGCTCCGATCTATCGATGTATTTGCCTACTACGTTCCCTATTGCCTTTACTGATTCGTCTCCCCAACAGTGGAGCGGCAAATGGGGGAGCCGGACCCAAACTGGAACTGCATTTGGAATGTCCATTTTCGGATCAAAGTCCAGAGTCCATCTATTCAAGTAAAGACCTCTTGAATCCATGAAGTAGGGGCCGTTTCTGAATATGAGGTTCTTGTCTTCTTTCATTTCAAAGAGGAATGTGAAATAGCCTCTTCCGCAGAATCTGATGGCTATCTTCCCTTGTATCATCACGCTCCAGTTGCACTCTACCCATTTCTGAACTGATCTCAGATAGGGCCAGAGACCAGTGAACTGGCCTATTAGCCCTCTTTCCGCGAGGATTATTGCTGACTTCCTTGGGAGAGATGGGGGGAGATTTACCTCAGGGATTTCATCGAGTTTTTTTATGAACTTGGTCACTGTGGGATGGGGTCTGGGGTTAGCTGAATCAAAAAAGAGAGTAGCGAAGATTTCCTCATTGTTCTCAAAGTCTGGAGGGGGGGAGCGAGCCCGGTCAATCAAAAGGTGAATGGCCAGCAGGGGACAACGAAAGAAGACCAGCGCGGGGCTAGAGACGGGTTGGGCCCCAACGGGGGCAGGGAGCAGCGGAACAGTCCAAGGAGGGGATCAAGGTGAGCAGCAGCCTTGCCAGGTAGGGCCTGGGGAGCAGGAACAGGCGCGCGGGAAGCTTGTTCAAAAATCGCCAGAGCCTTCTTAGACTAAAGGTAATTTTAACTTCCACAAACTTAGATGATTTACCTAAAGAAATCAAAAGTCTGTTAAATTATTTCGCTGATATTATTGTGGACGAGTTGCCCAATGCATTGCCAACAAACAAGAGTATTAGTCATCATACTGATCTAATACCAGGAGCAAATTTTCCAAATAAAACAGCGTATAGATTAACTCCTCAAGGGAATGCAGA
Source organism: Pinus taeda (assembly GCA_000404065.3). Classification (NCBI taxonomy): domain Eukaryota; kingdom Viridiplantae; phylum Streptophyta; class Pinopsida; order Pinales; family Pinaceae; genus Pinus; species Pinus taeda. Next base: position 92,092 of record APFE030834470.1, read on the forward strand.
AGTTGGAAGACAAGTACAGGAACTGATAGATAAGGGACTAATCAGATAGAGTCTTAGTCCATGTGTTGTACCAATAATACTCAGTCCAAAGAAAGGAGGTGAATGGCGTATGTGCACAGATTCCAAAGCCATAAACAAGATCAAAATCAGGTATAGATTTCCTTTGCCATGCATGGATGATTTAATGGATTCTTTGAGTGGATCAAAGTATTTTACTAAAATAAATTTGAAGAGTGGATACCATCAAATAAGAATTCGAGAAGGAGATGAATGGAAGACTGCATTTAAAACAAGCAGTGGGTTGTATGAGTTGTTAGCGATGCCTTTTGGACTCACTAATGCACCTAGCAAGTTCATGAGATTGATGAACGAAGTCTTGAAGGAATATGCAAACAAGTTTGTTATTGTTTATCTTGATGATATTCTAGTTTTTAGAAAGAGTAAGGAAGAACATCTAGAGCATCTTAAATTGGTTTTAAGAACTTTGCAGAAAGAGAAACTACTGATAAATATAAAGAAATGTAGTTTCATGAAGGAAAAATTGATTTACTTGGAATTTGTAGTTCCCAGAAATATATTTGAGGTAAGAAGCTTCCATGGTCTTGCAAGTTTTTACAAAAAGTTTATCAGAGGTTTTAGTCAGACTTGTGCACCAATTCTTGAAACAGTTAAGAAGACCAATCAGCCATTCAAGTGGACAGAAGCAACAGACAAGAATTTTAAATTGCTGAAGAGGAAAATCACAAAGAAACTGATTTTAGCTTTACCTGATTTTGAAAAAGTATTTCAAGTTTAAACTGATGCTAGCGGAGTTGCAGTTGGCATAGTTCTAAGTCAGGAACAAAGACCAATAGCGTACTTCCGTGAGAAATTGAATAAAGCAAAAAATAAGTATTCTTCTTACGATAAAGAGTTTTACGCTATTGTACAAGCCTCGAAAAAATGGAGACATTAGTTGCTACCAAAAAAATTCATATTGTATTCGGACAATCATGCATTACAGTTCATAAATAATAAGCCGAAATTGAACCAGAATCATGCCAAGTGGGTAGAATTTTTGCAGAGCTTTACTTTTGTGATAAAACACACAAGCGATAAGTTGAATAAAATCGTTGATGCATTGAGAAATGTAAGTTTTATTGTGCAAGAATTCAAAGTTGGTGTTGTAGGATTTGAAGAATTGATTGAAATGTACAAAGATGATGTAGATTTCAGAGATATCTATACAGCAATTCAAAATCCAATAGTTCATAACAAAAGTCAATGGTTAGATTATCTCATCCAAGGAGGCTTATTGTTTAAAGGCAATAAGTTGTGTATTCCCAAATGTTCTATGAGGGAAAACATAATAAAGGAAAAACATAGTGGAGGATTATCTGGTCACTTTGGACAAGATAAAACATTTTCTCAGGTGAATGCTTTTTATTATTGGCCAAAAATGCAAATTGATGTTGAGAGATTTGTTGAGAAGTGCGATTTGTTGAGAAGTGCAAGATATGTCAGCATGCAAAGGGAAGGAGTTAGAATACAGGATTGTATCAGCCATTACCAATACCACACCGACCATGGGATGCAGTTGTCATGGATTTTGTTTTGGGATTACCTAAAACTCAAAGAGCGAATGATTCCATTTATGTTGTGGTAAATAGATTTTCCAAGATGGCACATTTCATTTCTTGTAAGAAGACACGTGATGCAACACATATAGCTAATCTATTTTTTTTCAAAAATTGTAAGATTACATGGATTGCCTGTAAGTATTATTTCTGATAGGGATACAAAGTTTGTAGGACATTTCTGGAGAACTCTTTGGAAGAAACTAGGAGCTAACCTTAGTTTCAATTCATCATACCACCCTCAAACAGATGGACAGGCCAAATTAGTAACAGGAGCTTGGGTAACATATTAAGAAGTTTAGTGTATAAAAATCCTAAACAGTGGGATTTAGCACTAGCTCAGGCTGACTTCGCTTATAACGATACTCCAAACCGAAGTACTGGAATGAGTCCATTTCATATTGTTTTTGGAATGAATCCAAGAGGTGTGTATGGGCTCACAAATTTGGGTAAACATGAGACAAGAAGTGCAAAAGCTGAAGAGTTCGCAGAACAGATGCAAAAACTACAAGAAGATGTCAAAGCCAGATTGCAAGAAAGCAATGGTAAATACAAACAAAGAGTGGATATGAAAAGAAGAGAGAAAGGATTCCAAGTGGGAGATTTAGTGATGGTATATTTGAGAAAAGAAAGATTTACTGCTAAGACTTACAATAAACTAATAATGAAAAAGATAGGACCATGTAGAACTGTAAGAAAGTTTTTAGCAAATGCATATGAAATTAAATTGCTAGAAGGGATTGGAATATCGCCTATTTTCAATATTGCAAATTTGCATCCATACAAAGGGACAAAGACAGAGCTACAAGAGGAAACTAAGGAAGATGAAGTTCAAAACTTGAACTGGGAAGAACAAATGCCAAAGGCCATTAGGAAAGAAGTTGAAGTTGTTTTGGAGAAAAGAGTATCCAAAAGAACCAGAGGACAAATTTATTTTCAACATCTAGTCAAATGGAAAGGACAACCAGTGGAGGATGCTAGTTGATTGATAACAATAGAGTTGCAGAAGTATGGAGTAAGCCCTGAAATTCTGAAGGATGATTCTTTTCTTCCCCGAGAGTTTGATGTAAGAGCATCTGGACTTAGCCAGCAATGTGAAAGTCTGTTCACATGTAGTGGCTAAACAAGTTGAATTTCACTAACCTCAGTGGTCAAAAGTCAATTTTACTGAGAGGATTGGATCTCTCAAGAAATGAGTTGTATTTCGCTATTGTAATAGTTAGAAATTATCTTATTTTAGATTCCAAGACAAGTTGTTATCATAGGTGTGTGATAGAGCTTCAAAATAGAGATTGACTGTTAGAATGTTTAAAAATATAGATTGAGTTGTTAGACAAGATGGGATTGATAAAATGAAGGAAAATGTAATGTGAAAGGATTGGCAGGGATAAGAGAGGATTGAGTGAAGTAAGAGTCGCGTGACAGTGCGAGGCCTTTCATATTGAACAAAGGTCTTAAATAGTTGTAATCGAGTCGAAGGACGAGACTCTGTAGCCATTACTATAATGAATAATTGATGCTGTGTGTATGGTTATATATTGATGTTGCGTGTGATTATACATCAGATCTATGGAATCTCTCGATTTCCTTTGTTTATTTGTATTCGGGACAGAATCGGGTATTTCTATGTTTTTATGATTTATGATATAAACTTAGAGTTCAATAGAATCGCAGCCTTTCATAATATTAACCGTATTAAAGCCGATTAAAAATCCCAACCGTTGATTTATGTTCGAACCAACAGTGCGAAAATCCTATAATGAATAATTGATGTCATGTGTATGGTTATATATTGATGCTGCGTGTGATTATACATCAAATCTGTGGAATCTCTCGGTTGCCTTTGTTTATTTGTATTCGGGACAGAATTGAGTATTTCTTTGTTTTTATGATTTGTGATATAAACTTAGAGTTCAATAGAATCATAGCCTTTCATAATATTAATCGTATTAAATCCGGTTAAAAATCCCAACCGTTGATTTCTGTTTGAACCAACGGTGCGAAAACCCACCAACCATTGGATCCCTAATATCGCATCGCAAATATGTGTTACATAGGGTCAGTTCGCAGGTCTTAAGGAATTACAACATGCGATCGTCGAAATCTCGCATCACAGGGAAGGCTTTTGTGTTATCGGAACCCCAGGTATGGAAACACTGCGATATGCGATTGCGACATATCACGTCGCAACATTTCATTGAAAAGGGAGTGGACCTAGAATATTGAGGAATTGCGATATGCGATGGAAGTGGGACCACTAACCATATCGCATTGCAACACTCTATTTGTATGTACTGAAAATTGAATACTTGCCCAGAGCGACTTGCGATTGCGATAAAATATTTGGACCATTAGATCTAAATGTGCTATGATCTATGGTGAATCATGAACGGTTCTATTTACAAGAGGAAATACCATTTTTTTGGGATTTTAAAACAAAGATTCGATCAGAGAAGAAAAGGTTGGACTGTAAGGGAAATAATAAACATGGGGCCAATTGTTGAGATTTCTCAAAACGATTGATTCCTGCGTCACAATCATATAGGCATAGTTTAATTAATTAAAGTTATGACTTTTTTTCAGGACAATATAATGACATAATTTTGGGCAAATTTGTGATTTTTTAAATTTAAAATGTAACTCTTAATGAATAACCAATTCAATGCTTTCAAAAACCCCAACAACACTCAAATTCTAAAGCTTACATAACTCAAACTTACGATTCTAAAAAATATTTATCAAATTTTAAGCATTGACAAAAAAAAGGCCCGAAAACACTACACACACACACACACATATATATATTCATTCCTTTTTAACTCAGCGAACAATGCTACCAAAGGGACTTCTCAAATTGCATAGAGATCATATTTCTTCTATCAATTTCCATTCAGGCCTGAAATCACTACACTTATATATATTATATATATATATATATTAATATTATAAATATTATATATATATATATATAATAAATAAATATATATATATATAAAATTTGTAGTGCCTAATAAATTCTCGAACAAAAATATCATGTAGAGGAATGTGGAGTGAGGTCTGTCATAAGAGAGGCAAGACTTTACAGTGTTATTCGCAAATCCCAAAATAGACGCTAATGAAAAGGGATTAGCAGGTTTTTTTGAGGGAGGATTCGAAGTGGTTAAGTAGGATGTTGTGAAGAGGAGGCTGAAAGAACAAAGAAGTGAACGTTGATTATAGAGATAGATGAAAAACCGACTTTTTCAGACCCCCCTTTTGAGAAACTTAAATATTGAGCTCAGGGGGGTCGCTGGAAATCTTATCTATCGTTGATTTTATATATATATAATCTATATAATATTAATATTATATATAATATATATATATATATATATATAATATATATATATATATATATTATATATTTTCATGCCTTTCTAACTCAACGAACAATGCTACCAAAGGGACTTCTCAAATTTCATAGAGATCATATTTCTTCTATCAATTACCATTCCTACCCACATCCAGACACACTCTCTCTACAAGGAATTAATACTGGCCATATAGTAGAGGTTTTTATCTTATATATTAGTAGCTCTAGAATAGTTACTCTTCCCTTATAATTTGAATATTGGTTTAATAACAACACAAAATGGAACAAGAATATAACACATACAACCATACACATTCATCTCTATATTTATAGGAAAGCCTCCACAAAACAACAAAGTGCAATTTTATATATATAAGTTTAATAAAAACTACATTATGGATCTATTGGTACTCCCCTTTAATCTCCTCATCATAGAGCAACTAAACGAAGTGTTTTTTGGTTTCACCTAGCCTTTGGATCAATTTAATAGGCAAATCGTGAATCAAAATTTCCCCATGGGAGTTTAATGCAAACGATAAGGGTTATAAGTAATATGTCAGCCAACTGTGTACATCATATTAATTAGTATAGTGTTTACACCTGTAATTTCATATATGCTTGGTAACATTTAAATATAGCCCGATTTCTATTAGTATCATATTTATTTTCCTGTTTTTCGAGAAAAAGATTTTTTTTTATTATATGTAGTTGTTACATATCTACTAGGTGCATCATGTTAAGCTAGAAACCTAGGGTGTTGCCTGCTAAAAGTAGTGCAAGATCCAAATACGAGGTTAAATCTAGCAAGATCATTCAAAGAACATATTCAATATATGCAAGATCACACTCTGACCTAACAAATTTAAAAGATTATGGCCCTTTGAAAAAGGCTTTGGTTGGGAGGATCCAAAATAAATGGAACCTCTAAGGTTAAATAGAATTGAAGCTAAGGGCCAAAGTTTTCTTCACAATTATTTTCTCTAGCTTGGAATATAGATTAAGGGTTTTGAAAGAGGGCCATAATTTTTCAACAATGCAAGGTTCTTCATGTGATTATGGAAGAAGAAATATAATCTAAAGAAGGAAGATTTCCTAGTTGCCCGATGTGGTAAAGTCTCTTTTCTCTTCTCAAGGAACATTGGGGGGAGGAAACTCATCGAAAAGTTCGTCAAAGTATCAAAGGCTACCAAGAGAGGGAAGGAGGTAAACATCATATTCTTGAATCTACATTTACATGAATATCCCTCAGCCTCTTCCAATATCCATAGATATTTATTATCAAGAGTATTTGGAAGCAATCTCTAGATTATGAACAAGTCCCCTTTAGATGTAAACATTTTCATGAATACATGGATCTTATTAGGGATTATTCAATGAATACCAAGGAACCATATAAAGAAAACCCTTCTCACGATTCTCAAAACAAGCCAGTTGATTTGGGAAAGTTCCCCAAAGAAGAAGAAATTTGGGTCCTCATGGTACCTCAAATCCTGACCAGATCCCTACATCTAGAAATAGGCTCAAGCCTCTCCCCTCACAAAATGAGTCTTAGGAGAAAGACAACATTCAATCAAGCATAATCAACAAAAATAAAATCCCATAATCCTCTATCGAATCCTATAAAGGCTATGTGAAAGTCTCCTGAAGAGCACCAACAAAATCCATCATCACAAGGAATGAAGTAGCTCCCCTTCAAAAGAAGATGAATTAGAAGCCCTACTAGAAGATATGGATCTAGATGACCCACATCTTACTACCCTTATAGAGTAAATGCATGGAAAATATGTGAAGGGCATGCCAACTCATCAAGTTAGGATTGTGTATAACACCTATCTTTGAAGCAAGCAATTGGGATCGAGTTCCTTACAATCCAATTTTGGGTTCAAACAAAGGATTTCAAGGTGGTGTCTAGGCAAGACAAATAAGTCAAAAAACAAGGCCACAAGGGAAAATAAGGCATTGATCCAAGAAGATAGTGAACAATCAATCAACTCAAAGAAAGGCATGTTAATGTCAAAGGCATTTCGCCCCTTAAAACTTTAAATCTTTAAGAGTTTTCCATATAATCATGATTATCGTAGTCATTTTTTTATTTTTATTATTGATAGACAACTTGTTAATATAAATGAGTATTTCCTAAATTAAAAATTAAACTATATACAACTTTTTCTCATTATTGAAAAGACCCATTTAACTAACAATATATAT
>APFE030834481.1:0-28241 GCA_000404065.3 Pinus taeda
TACAAATTGTGGCCATCCATCCGTAATTATTTCTCTGGGCAAGCCATACCGCACAAAAAATTCGAAAAGAAAGTTGATTACTGTTACCTTTGTTTCTCTTAGTAATGCTACTGCCTCCACCCATTTAGTCACAAATTCTGTTGCAACCAGTATATATGACTTTTGATTAGATGATGGATTTATTGGGCCAACGAAATCTAATGCCCAGCGTTCAAAAGGTTCAATAACTAAATGTGGATGTAGGGGCATCTCATCAGACTAGCCAGGGCGGCCCATTCTTTGGCAGTTGTCACATGCCTGGACAAATTTCTTGGCGTCCTTAAAAATCGTGGGCCAATAATAGCCCATCTGTAAGATTTTATGTCCAGTCCTATGGTCTGCAAAGTGTCTACAACAAGGTCCATCGTGGCAGGGTTTTAGGATATCGTAAATTTTGCCTTCCCAGATGCACCTACAAATATGCATATTGGCTCCTGTGTGAAAGAGGTATCCTCCGATCTAGGAAAACCGAGTGCTACGTTGCACTATTAATTTTCTTTCTCTGGGCGTGAGGTGTTTGGGTAGCTTTCCCATTGCTAAGTAATTCGTGACATCTGCATACCAAGGTGTTTTCACGATCACAACAAACAAGTGCTCATCGGGGAACTGGTCTTCTACCACCACTGCGTCATTTGTTCTTGGCACACGTGAGAGGAAGTCTGCCACCAGATTTTCCTTTCCTAGTCGATCCTTGATCATTATGTCAAATTCCTACAAAAGGATTAACCATCGTGTCACTCTTCCACTCGTAATAGGTTTATTAGCTAAATATTTGATAGTAGAGTGATCAGTATACAGGACCACAGAGTATCTCTGAATTTTTTAATAGCATAGATTACAGTTAGAAACTCTTTCTCGGTCATTGTGTGTAGGAGTTAAGTTTTTGTTGATATAGTATATCACATATGGTTTCTTGTCTTCTTCTTGGCCAAGAATTGCTATAATGGTCGTATCTGATGCATCGGATGAAATCTGGAATGGTAAATCCCAGTTCGGGCCCCGTAGTACTAGAGTTATTGATACTAGCCATTTTAATTCTGCAAAGGCAATGTCACATTTGTCAATCCATATAAAATTGATATTTCCTATCAAAGAATATAATGGTGCAGCAATTTGGGAGAATTTTTTTTATAAATCTCCAATAAAATCCAGAAAATCCCAAAAAACTATGTGCCTCTATTTAAGCGCAGGGGGTAGCTAGTAAGAGGATTACCTAAATTTTTGTTGGATCTACCTGAATTCCAGCTGCTGAGATGTAATGACCCAGGATCAGGCCTTCTTTCATCATCATGTGGCATTTCTCGTGGCTTTTGCAGAGCCTGGTAGCAATGCATCTTTCTAGGAATTTCTCCAGTCTCTGTAATGCCTGCTCAAAGTCATCTCCGTAGGGTGTAAAATCATCCATGTACACCTCTAATCCCTCGTTTATCAAATCTGTAAAAATACTGAGTATGTCTTTCTGGAATGTAGCAGGTGCACTGCACAGTTCGAAAGGTAATACCCTGTAAGAAAACGTCCCCCAGGGGCAGGTGAAGGTAGTCTTATCTTGGTCTTCAGGGGAAATTTGGATTTGGTTATAGCCACTGAAGTCATCCAGGAAAGAGAAGAATTTTTTACCTACCAATGAGTCTAGAACCTGGTTGATAAATGGAAGGGGAAAATGATCTTTTTATGTTGCTTTGTTCAGCTCTCTGTAATCGAAACATATACATCATTTCCCATTCTTTTTAGGAACCACAATTAATGGAGAAACCCATTTACTATCAGATATAGGATAGATGAAATTTACATCTAACAGTTTCTGTAGTTCATCTTTAACAACATCCTTTAGGTAAGGGTTTAATCTTCGCTGAGGTTGTCGAATGGGTCTTGCATTTTTTTAAGTGTAGATATGGTGCATACATAATTGGGGGTCAATCCATTTCATATCTGGGTAATCCCAAGTGAAAGCCCCTTTATATTTCCTAAGGATTTGAATAAGCTTCTGTTGTTGGTCATCACTCAATTTTTTGTTAATGTTAAGGACTTTCCCTGGCTCAATTTCAATAGGTTTGCTATTATAGACAGTTGTTGTTGGTATTGTTTAGTCATTGATATCTTTTCAAGGATATTCTTCAATTTCATTATCAAGGACTACTTCAATCATGTGACATTTTAGATTAGATACAACAACTGGGTGGTTAATGTAAGTGTTAATAATATCATCCTCTGTTTGGTTCTTAAATTCAAGAGCATCTGTTACAGTTAGTGGTGATCGAATATTTTCAGTTAGATATGTTACATGTTGCTTCCTAGTTTTATTATAGTTAGGCTTGGCTGAGCTGGAGGGTATAAAGCTAGGGTCTTCACATCATTTCCTTTGGCTATAGTAATACTGCTTGTTCAACAGCTTATATAAACATCTGCAATTGCTAGCCAAGGTCTTCCTAATATTAGAGGATTTCCATCTAGCTGGTTTCTAGGATTAATAATCAAGAAATATGTTGGGTACTCCCAAGAATATACAAACATCATTGTATCTTGTAATATCCCTTCTGGTTTAATAACTAAACGATCAGCAAGTCCCAGCAAGGTTGTAGTTGGATCTAAGGTTGTGATGCCAAGTCTCTGACAAGTTATTGTTGTGAGAATATTAATGGCTACCCCTAGATCAATTAACGCATTGGCAAACAAGCATCCATTTATTTGTACTGTGACAATAGGGTTTCCTAGGTCTTCATATTTCACCAGTATCTCTCTGCCTAATAATAAATCAGACAAAGTTTCGACTACGTGGACAGTCGGTGTTACCTTTATTTTCCTCGTAGACTTTTTGGTACACAATTCCTTAATGGTTTTTGCATAGATTGGAATGTCCTGAATAGCCTGGAGGAGGGGTATTTTTACACACACAAAAAAAAAATTTAATTCTCCCAGGAGATCGAAGTCGGGATATTCGATTGGGCGAGGTATACTCAATCTTTCTGGGAATGGCGGAGAAGAGGTAATAGTATGTTCATGGCTTTTCTGCTTGACTGTATTCTGCCTTTGAGGTGTTTGTTATACAGGTAGTGGTTCTTCCAATTTCATATTTTTATCATCCTCTCGTGTGATTATTTGTCTAGACCTCAATTTGAGTTCATTACATTCTCTCAACTCGGTTTTCGGATCCAAACCTTCAATAATTTGTACCGAATGGATTGGTCTGTTGTTAGGATTTGGGTTGGGTTGGGCTGGGAGTTGCAGTTGTAGATTGGGTTGAGGATTCTACTGCAATAAGTAAGGTGTTTGTAGCATAGGTTGAGGCACTCAGACTATCCTTACTGGCTGGTGTCTTTGCCAGCTTGATTTCTAGTTTTGGTTTTGTGAAGTGGAGGGGGGACCATTGAGATGGATATGGGTTATTCTGCCAAAATGATGGAAAGTAAGAGGAATTTGGCCAACTATTGTTCAGATTTGACTGATTGGACCAAGGTGGCATAGAGAATTCTTGTGGTGACCAATTAGGAAAAGGTGGTTGGTTCTTCCATGTAGCTCCTATGTATTGCTGAGAATTATATTGTGAAGGCTGAAAGAATGAAGATGGGTCGATAGGCATACCCGTTTGTCATGCTTGCCATTGGTGATGCTGGTTTAACAGGTAGACTGGTTCCACTTCTTCCTCTGCCTCCTTGAAGACCGATTTTAATCCTGGGAGTGATGAGAAATTTTCTGTGGCATGTTCTTTAGTGCATATGGCACAAGTCTGTACCATATCCAGTGGGCATTCTTTATGACTATGTTTCTTCTTGCATCAAGGGAAAAATTAACCAGGTTTTGTCAAGGTTCCTAGGATATCCATTTTGAAGTCTTCCAACAGGTTGCCGATTTCAATACGAGTAATGCTTTCGCCAGAGACTTTGTTGTCCCTGGTGATTGCATCGCGTCTAACTAGTCTCAGTCTTGTACTGCCCCTCGAGCACCTGTCACACAAATCAATAATTTTAGCATAGTCTTCTTGATAGATATCACCTTTACCCATGATATTTAGTGTCTCTATCCATTGGTCTTCCATCCCCTTAATCATCGTGGTTTTTAGAACATTATCAGGTAGATTTGAGTAGGGAGACCTTTGGAGGTTATATTGGAAATGCTCCACATACTCTTCCAAAGTTTTGCTAGACCTTGGTACCATTTGGAATATCTCATCTTTTAGTTCTCTAAATCTGCAATAATCTTGATATTTTTTAAGGAAGGCAGTTTTCATTTGGTCCCAACCATTGATGGTGCCTCCAACTAGTCCCATAAACCAACGCAGGGCTACTCCCTTTAAAGTGGAGGGAAACAACTTCAGTTTCTAGGGGTTGGTGGTGTAACCATAACCTCAACATAGGACATCGAATTCAAACAGGAATGCATCCAGATCTTCTGAAAGTGAGTCCATGAAAGGTGGGAATATTTTGTAGAGAGATATCTTTCATGGGGGCGTTGACAGTTGTGTCAACAATAGGATACTATAATGTAGAGGTCTGGAGTGGTTGTGGATTATTGTCCATTGGATCAAAGATATGCTAGTATCCTTCTGAGATCTCTAGAGCTGGAGAGTTGTCCCTAGGATGTCTAGAAGATGTGGGAATGATCCTAATAGCACTCCCTTGATCTGGGACACTGGGTGTCCTTTTCTCAATTACTACCTCAGGAGATCTTGGTTCTACTAGTTTAACCTCAAATTCCCCTCTTTCTCCTTCTCCTTCACGGATGTTGCAAGAATTCCCTTCTTGTGAGGGAATTGATCGCGAATTTTCAATATCTTGAAAACTTTGTTCACGCCCTTCAGTTTTACTATGGAACTCAGTGTAGGCTACAGATGGTGAGCCTGTGCCCCGAAGGGAGATAGTAGGATGTCTAGAAGCAACAGTTCAGGGACCTACTGATGGCTGAGATTCAGCTTTTCTTAAGATGTCATCGATAAAAGTTGATCGTCCAAGGGTCACCGGTACCTTATATTTTTTAGGTTTTGGGTGTGGGATTGTATTTCTTTCTAATCTTTTCTTCTTAGTCATTCATGCAAAAATTCAAATGTTTATTTCTACCTTAAATTCCTAGCAATTCTGCTGGAAAGTGGGCCGGGGAGCAAGCATTTTACTTGCTTCGTACACAGGTTCTTACCTTCTATTTTTAATACCTAGTTCTCTCTTAGCAGACAAACATCAAACACCTACTTTACTTTTCTGTAATTGTGCTAAAAAGCGGGCGAATGAGCAAGCACTTTACTTGCTCGTTACATAGGTTTTTACCTTCCGTTTTCAATACCCAATTCTTTCCCAACAGCAATTATCAGATATACATCACTCTTTGTAAAATGGAGACACACTCCCTAGCAACAACGCCAAAATGTTGGGTGCTAAAAGGTGTCTTTTAAAACTCCTAATTACCTCACATTAATCATCAACTCGGGCAAGTCCTTTTATTCCAAGAGTGTACACAATATGTGCATGCTATGAATCTAGAGAGTAATGTTTCTTCAAAATGAAATATAAAACTTTGATACAAGAATAAGTGGATGCATTATACAACTCAAAACTAAAACTGCTAATGGAAATATTACATCAAGACTTAATCTTCAACTGAAACCGTAGTTAGATCTCAAACTGGAAATTCAAATGGAAATGATGTCAACCGAGAGTTTGGTAGTAGTAACCAATCCCTTCTAGCTAATTCTATCTAAATCACATTCAATCCCAATTAAGCAATTTATATGGAGATGAGGTCAACTAAGAGTTTAGTAGCAATAACCAAACTATTTCAGCTGATTAGTTACTAACCACACTCTTATTGTAATCAACAAGGTTCATTGTCTTAACTACTAATTAATTTAATTTACAATAAGCATAAACAGAATCAAATGACAATGTTGCAAAGCATGTAAAGAAAATGTACTAACTTCAATATAGGAAATCGGTAAATAGCAAACAAGATAAACTCACAGAAAATGGAAAAAATATCAAACCAATCAAACTTGCGTGAATTAGAAGGTTATAACACAAAGGATAGCAGTTTGATCCACATGAGGCCGGGCCCTTAGCCACCAGCGAATACTGCTAAACTACTTCAGAGAATATGAATGAACAACAACATAAATTATATATTAACCATTGAACTCAATTTTCATTACAATATGGTCGTGTTCCTCCAAAGCAAGAGTCTGTACTTTAAAATTACAATTTGAAATGAATAGAAAGTTGATCCCCTTTCCTACTACATTTTTTACTTTTATAGTCAGAAAGGGATAAAAGATAATTGCGATCCCTCAAGCTCGGGAGATCCTAAGGTATTCACAATCGAATACTATCTTCTGACACCCTTCATATTTAGCGTTGATCCTCCTAATTCTTCCTCCGACCTGACTGCAACCGACACGCCTCATTCTTCCTTTTTTGGTTTATGTTGTTCCGTCTCTAGGGAACAACAACTATTCCTTTCATCGTTTCTCTACATAAAAAGGAATAAGAGTTAGTATGGTGGCTAAATCTTAATCGAGAGTAGTTCATTCGTTTCTTATCATAATCCATCAATATGTTAGCGTATCAAGATATGAAAGAGATAAGAAAAGAGGAAAAAGGTGATGGACTTAAGAGTAAATACACCCATTGCATAACTCAACATACAATTTAGGGTTGACACATGCAAACACCCTAACCCTAGAAAATTATTAGGTGATCTTAAATATTAGGCTACTAAAACTAGGAGTTTCATTCTTTCACATTGTACTTGTTCCATTGTTAAGTAGAGCATTAAGGAATGGGATTTTATAACATAATAGAGGAAGTAAAAGATTTTTTGTTATGCAACCAGCTCACAAAATAGAGGAAGAAATAGATCAACGACTTCAAAATAAGCCTCTTTGAGGGGGAAACCTCATTTACATTACATAAATGAACAATTCCTAGATGATACAAACGACAAGACCTCCTTTCTATATATAGGAGTCCAAGGGGGTCACAATATAATTAGATCCTACATAATAATAATATTGTAAGGGCACAATAATAATAATAGTAGGCTTCTATGGGGCACAATAATAACAATATGGGGACTACATGGGCATAAAAATACAATAAGGGGTTGCACTAATAACAATAAGGGGTTGTACTAATAACAATAAGGAGCTACACTAGTAGTACAGGGACCTAACATGCCCCTCACCTCCAAAAAAATGTTGTGCTCAATGCTTTAGCAGTTCTAGATGCTTCTGTATAAAATTCCGATCCTCCCATGTGGAATCTTCAGTGGGTAAGTTCTTCCACTTTATGAGATACTCTGAAATTGATCATTTTCGTAGCTGTCAGGTTCTTGATTCCGTGACTCCTTTAGGTTCTAATATGATTTTTCCTTCCTCGTCAAGTTCTCGCAATATTATTTGAACTGGGATCTTGTCACCTATAAACTCCTTTAAGTATGAAACATGGAAACCTGGGTGCACTTGAGAAGATGCATGAAGCTCCAATTTGTATGCCATAGCAGCAATATTTCGTAGTACCTTGTAAGGACCATAGTACTTTGGTGATAATTTATTATCATTGTTATATTGCTTGAGGGACATTTGTTTGTATGGTTGTAGCCATAAAAATATCCAGTCACCTACGTCAAAACTTATTTCACTGCGATGTTGATCTGCCTGTTGTTTCATTTGATTTTGTGCCAAAGTGATGTTATTCTAAGTTGGATAACTTGTTGTTGATGTTGGATTTGATATTACAAGATATGGTTGGATTCATTTCTTCCTTATATGAGGTTGGTTCCTGGTGTCTATTCTCTTCTTTTGAAATTTCTTGATCCTTTTCTTCCTCCTCTTCACAATCTATGTAAAATAATTTCTTGTCATCACACTTATGACCTTTAGTGTAGTTTCTATCACAACTATAACAAAGCCCTTTTGCTCTTTTTTCTTCCAAATGTTGTGGTGTCACCCTTGTAGTTTGTGGGAGGCTAGGAGCAACAACACTTCCATATTTATAGTTATGAGTGTCAGCTTCCTTGTTGCCATCGTTTTTCTTTCATTTTTTCTCTCCAACTTGAATGCCTTCTCTAATGAATAAAGTTCGCAAAGGCAAATCTCATATTGGATGTTATCTTTTAAAGTCCCTATGAAGACTTCAATCCTATGCTTCTCTGGAATATCATTTACCCTTATATTCAATTTTTGGAATTCCTCATTGTGCTCTTCCATTGAACCCTTTTGTTTGAGATTTATCAATTGGCTAAAGAAGGTGTTTCTCTTTGTATCCTCATAATGTGCTATCATTTCCTCTGTGAACATTAACTAGGTGACAAGTGGTTTACAAGAACAAAGCCCTCTATACCATACAAATTGATTCAGTTCTAAATATAAATATGCAATACGTACCTTTTGCGGCAGTTTCACATCATGTAGATCAAAATATTGTTCCATATGTAGTATCCAAATTACCAGATCCTTGCCATCAATCTTCCTCATATCTATTTTTTCGTCATTAGGAAGCCTTTCTTGTAGCAACTTTGTCCAACCTTCCTTCAAACCTTCCCTGTCTTTCTTCAAATATTCCATGTTTCCTTTTGATTTTCATTATATACCATCAATATTAGATTCCATTCCATATATAAAATCATTTATTTTAGTCGTTGATTGCATTCTTCAAATCATCCGTCCAATTTTGCTTACTAGGTGTTTCTATTTTCTTGATTCGAGACATTCTTTTTCTTTCTTTTAGGATATCGATATTTAAATGATTGTAACTCTATAATTTATGATCTCCAAGTTCTAAAATTTCATTCTGTGGTATCCCTCTGGGTCCTCTTTCTAACCCCACAGTTCTTATCGACATTGGATTCTCCAAGAAATAGTTATGCAAAATCTCCCACAATGACTTGATTATATATTATTTCAGTAGAGCAAAATTGTACGAAGTGCCACGTCTCATTATTTCGACTTTTGGCCCTAAAAATTATACTCAACAAACTAAATTCCATCCTATTTCTACCAATTTTTACAAAATTTGAATCAGATGCACAGACAAAAAGTTATCACAATTTCCCCCAATTGCCTATATGAGATGGAATTCGGGAGCCTGCGAAAACCCTATATAGCTTAGCTCATATCTCTGACAATATAGTGAGAAAATATCTTAAATTAGGACACAAAGTTCATAAAGATTTCAAATAAAAAGGGGTTTTAATTTCAAATTTTGAAGTTTTGTAGAAAAAATGTTATAGTGAAAATTCCATGATGACCAGTTTGAAGCAGCAAAACCCTAGAATCCAAATCTCTGATACCAAATGTTATGCAACCAGCTCACAAAATAGAGGAATAAATAGATAAACGACTTCAAAATAAACCTCTTCGAGGGGGAAACCTCCTTTACATTACATAAATGAACAATTCTTGGATGATACAAATGACAATACCTCCTTTCTATATATAAGAGTCCAAGGGAGTCACAATATAATTAGAGCCTACATAATAGTAATATTGTAAGGGCACAACAATAACAATAGTGGGCTTCTATGGGGCACAATAATAACAATATGGGGACAACATGGGCATAAAAGTACAATTAAGGGGGTTGCACTAATAACAATAAGGGGCTACACTAGTAGTATAGGGACCTAACATTTGTAACAACTATTTATCTCATTGTATCAAAGAGAACTACATAGTGAGTACCCCTTTCTTTGTATTTACATTTCCTTCACTAAAGAAAAAAGAGCATAGCATAAGCCTCACATTCTAGTTATGATTTTCCTTTATTGGGCTTCCTACGTCTCATCCTTTGTTCTTATTCTTGTTCTCTATTTATTTCTCAATTTAATTTATTTCCATAACTTTGCCCAAAATACACCATAAACACAACATGCATGCTCCTGAAACCTTGCAGTTATAATACTATTCAAGATAATTAGAAACAGGTTCATGTTTTTGAGACATTAGTGTAGCGTTCTATTCTAATTAAATATATATAGATATATATTCAACTTTTATATATATAGTCTTCGCAAGTAATCTGCAAAATATACACAAACCACCAACAATAGTAGGAGAACTAAAAATGGAAGAAAGCAAGGGCTGAAAATAACCAATCTTCCAATAGGTCATAAATTCAAGGGGTCGTATTCTGTCACTGTTGGATTTTGGCAGGACAGTGATCCAATGACGGGAATATACAACCCCAGTGCATTTATGGCCCATAGACAGGTTGGTTATTTGTTACCGAAAGCAAGGCCTTTGGTGCTGAAAAATCTCACAGGCACCCAATGATCTCTTGTAATGATGTGCAATACATTTATCCCGTTAGTACCCACTACTGACAACCTACAAGATCCAAAGGTCAAATCCACAAATTTGATTCTACAATTATTGTTACACACTGGTGTCAGTATATTCAATGTTTGAAGGACCTAGAATTAATTGTGAGGCATGTCAAGCTGATCAGTTTGGTGATAGTGAGATGGCTATTATGGCTATTATCGACACATCTCGTAACATGGATGCTATGCGGATACTCCAGATCTCTACAAGTGTTTTTCGACTTTACATAGTGATAGTGTGAGTGCTGGGAGAACACTCCACATTACTTTTTCATAGTTAACATTTCACTCTTTTAATAATTTAAACATGAAAGCAAAGTCTCAAGAAAACTTTGGAGATAGTTTAGTGTTTATTTCCAAAATTTGCAATTTAATTAACTTCAACATAAGAAAAAAAAAAAAATCAACATTTTTTATATACCTTACTTTTTTATTGCATTTATAGACAAATGGTGTGATGTAAAAAAAGAAGAACAACGTACTACTTCCCTAAGAAAAATCAACATTGCATGTCATATGGTGTGATTTCAAGGAAGGACAACAACCTACCACTACCCTACTATATTCACTTCATGCATGGTGGGTTTAATGAGTGGTACAATATTTGGTTGGACTTCATTTGGGTTGTGTATTATTTTGTCAAGCTTTTGCATGTGGCAAAAATTTTGGGTTTAATGGGTGGTACAATGTATGGTCAAGCTTTAGCATGTGGAAAAAATGGTAGATAAAAGGGGTAAATTATGGAATGGAAAGATCAAGAGTATACTCAACTTTATTTACCTTTTTTAATGAGGTTTTGAATATTGTGCGAGTATTTTCATGGCATATTGTCAATTAAAAAATAGATGTTTTCTCTTTTATGCTATGAAAGACCTAAGCAAGGATTCAAAAAGTTAAAAACATGGGAGAAAAATATTGTAGAGATTATTGAGAATGTGATTTATTTCACAATCTAGTGGAATATTTGGAAGAAAGGTTTTGAGAAGAAAATGAATGAACATAAAAAAATTAGAGGTTTATGCCCTATTATACACTATTGATACAAGAAAATACATTTTTAATCTTTTTGAATGTAAATAGTTTCATAAGGTTAGTGCTGTTAGAATGGTGCACCATTGATACAAGAGAGCACATTTTTAACCTTTGTGAATGAAAGGAGTCTCAAGCATCAAGACTAGTGTTACTAATAAATAGATTCAAAATGTCTTTGATATATTATCCATGCAATCTCTATTGGAGTGTATAATGGGATTTCTAAACTTTCCCTTTAAGTTTTTGGCTCCTCCTCATCCAAGTTATATGCCCACCTCTGTGGATTCTAGAACCTATAACTCCCTTGGAAAATCCATGAAGTGTGTTGTTGCTCACCCAACTCATGAATATAGCCTACTCACATATTCACTTCTACTACCACAATTTGGAATCTAAGGACACATTTACGTAAGTGGACCTTGAGGTGGATGCCTTGTATGGACATAATTAATATTTCATGTTTTTCTTTAAATGCTTTATTTTGTATGGTTGTTGGGTAAGTTTGTACATAGTCACTTATAATACCACAATTATGGAATCTAAGGACATATACCTAAGTGGACCTTGAGCTCAATTTCTTGTATGGACATAACTGATATTTCATGTTTTTATATAAATACTTTATTTTGTATGGTTGTTGGGGGAAGTTTGTACAACCATATTCCCGTGGCATCTTGGCTGTAGGATTTTTTAATAATTGTGGAGCTACAGGATTAAAATTAAATTAATTGACCGTGGATAACATCCTCCACGCTCGCTCCTTAGTTGATCTTAGGTTGAGACATATTGCAACAAATCCGAAGTCCACCAATCAAGGAATTCCTTTTGATGGGAATCCTAGTCCTTTTCCTCCTTTTGGAAATATTGGTGCTCCATATATGGCTACATTGTCCCTTCCAAGATTTACCATTGGCTTGCCAGTATGGTTTTTTTCAACCTCCTTGGTTCAAAATGTCGCGACTTCCTGGCAATCGAGTACACCTCCAACTAGAAAAAATTAACCTCCAATTGATCCTAAAGTTGACCCTTTGCCTTCTTCCTCGGTTGTTTCTTCCTCCCCTTCTTCCTCTTTGCCTGGTGAAAGCATTGGTACTAGTAACCAGGTGGCTAAGAAGAAGAAGAAAGGGAAGAAGAAGAAGAAGAAGCAAATTCAGCAGAGGGGCAACCAATCAATCATTGCTTTGAATGCAACATCTAATGAGAAACTGTCCATCAAGCCTCACAAAGTTTGATATCCATTCAAACTTTGTACGGGAGACCGTCTTCTTCGAAATTGTCTTGATATTCCTCATATCTTAGAAGAATGGTCTTCCCGTTCACATCATCTTGTGTCATCAACTTCTGGAGATCATGTTGGTGACAAACCATCAACTAGTGGTAATAAATTTCATGGAAAGAAGAGTAGGGTTAAATTTCCCTGTAGGTTATGTGAAGGGAATCACCCCATTCACCTTTGTCCCTATCTGGATGAAGCCGAAAAAGTGTTGGATAATCGTCCTTCTTCACCACAGTGACTTCCATCTGGTTACAGGAAACTTTCCCTAAATCCTTCACTAGTTGATGAATTCATTAACTCAAATCAACCATCAGTTAAACCCACTCTCTCTGAAAGCGAATCCTATGAGTCTATACCTGACCCAAATCAAAAGGTCGAGGTAACAATTGACCCAATTTCACCTTAGTAAATCGTACCTTTCCCAAAGAGAGTGAATATGATACCACTCAGGTTCTTTTTATTTATTCAGATTCGAGCTTGGGGGAAATCCACGTGTGAGATTTGGTACCTACAAATCTCTCGTACACAGAATAACAGACGACAAGAATGGATTGTGTTGCATCATCCCTTGGGCTTTGTCCTGAGCATGCACCAGTGAGATGATGCTAACTGAAAAATTTATGAAAAAACCAAAATCGACTTTATAGAAAACGAAAAATTTCTTTTATACGGGAAAACTAATGTCTTCTACCCATCCCTATATGTCACTTACAATGACATAATAATTGAATAATTAATAAAAAACATAATTATTATGATTAGTGATAATAATAGTGATGACCAATTAATGAGTAAGTAAATATGGATACTATTAAAATGGACAATAATAATAATAATCAATAATAACAACAACAACAACACAACTTTCCATAATAATAATAATATATCATCATAAAAATCACAAAAAGTCACAATTAATGAAAATAATGTTAATTATGAAAATTATGCTTATAATTTCCTTAACATATTAAAGAAGAAATGAATAAAGATACTAGCTATGTTTAGTAAATGAGGGAGAATTGTTATTAAAATCCATAGTATTAACCATATTACTAATTAATAATAACGAACCTAATAAAATATTAGATAAATTATATATTCAAGATAAAGATAATCATGATAATACGATAATAATGTAAAACAAACTAATGGGATGATTAATACAAAAAAATAAGTTTGCAAACACAAGGAGAAGCACAAAAGAGGGGAAAGGAGAGAAAACAAGGGAAATAAATTAGGAAGAAGAAAATCTAGAGGTAAGAGTCAAAATTCAGTTTTTTTAATTTTCTAACCATCAATCTTGTTAATACTGTTGGCACATTTCTTAATTTCAATAACTTCTCTAAACTTTTTGAGGTGATAATGACCTATTTTAGCAAGCACATGAGAGCCTTCAATACAAATGTGATGATTAGTTTTCTCATAATGTTCAGCTAGGTCTGAGGAGTGAGAAAGTGTTGAAGTTTGTAGCTCAAGTAGGTAATTTTGCACAATCCTTGTGTCTAGGCATGCAAAAGTTTCCCACATCACCCTAGAACACTTATGAGGAATGTGATTTATTTCGCAATTTTTGTGGAATTAGTGGAATTTACTATATTAGATATTTTATGAGAATAAATAATAACATTTCTCAACCTTCCACTAAAGTTTGTGGTACCCCTCATCCATGTCATATGTATATCTTTGTGAATTCTAAAGCCCTTGACCTCCTTGGCATTTCCGTGAAGTTACTCACCCAACTCACTAAGAGTGACTTCCACCAACTCACGTAGTCACTTATACTATGAAATCTAAAGGGGCCTGTCTAAGTGGACCTTGAGGTGGATCCCCTATATGAATATAATTGGTTTTTCATGTTTTTCTTCAAATACTTTATTCTTTTATGGTTACTAAGGAAGCTTGTACAACAATGCATCTTGCCCATAAGTTTTTTTTTTAAGTTTAAGAATTTATGATATTGGAAGAGTCAGGCTCTAAGTTTGCTCTATTTTATTGTGTTAAATTTTCAAAGATATATTTTAACGTATTATATTTTAAATACAAAATTCTTATGGACTTAAAAATAAATTAATTAAATAATTATTATATTTAATATAACTTGTTTTAGATATTTAAAAAAAAATTATCCAATGAATTCAATTAAGTTTATTTTCTAAAACTAAATTAATATATTTATTAAAATTGAATTTAATATTATAAGAATTATTATTTGCCACAACTAACTTGCTTTACCTTTATTTTTATGTCACACAGAATATTGTTATTATACCTGCGAAAACTTATTTTTGATTAATAATTAATTGTTAAATGAAATATTTTACATGCAAAAAGTTATCTTTGTTTAATAATACGAAAATATTGAGTACCTATTTTATTAGTCCTTATTCAGGGATATGCAAAGACTCTAATGATTGAATAGTTGTAGATTTTCTATTACTCTTTAGCTTGACCATTTATTTTTCCCATTCACTAATGTTTGAGATAATCATTGGAGGGTAGGAATATAGCCTTATTACAGACATCACTCCTCCCCATGTAGCTTTTCTCGTTATGACCTAAGTTTTGACATGCATCTAAATCTTAGTGCATTAGTCTTCATACATATGAGGTAAAATAAAGTTTGTCCTATGTTTTTGGTTGTAGGTAGAATTTTCTAACTAACACGATTAATCACATCGAACAATTACATATTCTAATATAAGTTAAATTCTCTGCTTCATCCTCCAAGCTTTGCATATCCTTTTGAACACCTCCACATCCTTTTTTCATCTCGTTTCCTTCACTACTTCCCTATCACTTTCGCTTCCTTTTTTTAGCTCATTACTTGAACCACCTTCACTATCTTAGGGAATTCCCTTCACTATGAGGGATTGCATAGAGGTAAACTTAGTATTGTAAATAAATGCACTAAGGAGTGGATATCACAACTCTTGAATAATGAATCTGCAAGTGTTGAGAAACTAGAGGAGAAATCGAGATCCAAGCTATTAACACAAAAAAACTTTCCTTAGCCATCACAATGTACATGGGAAATAGAACAGTTTAGGGAGGACTGGATTAACTAAACAAAGTGATGTATGCACAACCTAACAAAGGTATATTGTTGTCGGTGACATTGAAGGGTATGATTACTATGTTACTATTGCTTATGTCTCTGTTACCTATGCTATTGGATATAATGTTTACTTTGTTAGTTTTATAGGTGCCAGTGAACACACCCTAGTGGAAAATCCCATTGAAAATTGACTAATTCTTAGCATTTAGTAAGGTTCATATGATCATAAAAAAAATGAATAAAAATCAGGTATAACTAGAATGCCCTTCCACTAGCATTGAAGGAAACACTAATCAGTTGATTCACAACAACCTTCTTTAGTGACTTCTCATCATTCTCGGGCACATATTTGTAGCCATTGATTGCCACCACATGGGAAATTTTTTACACAAATATATATTAATCAATCATGATAAACTACAAGAAAACAACAAGGAAATATCGAATCCAAATTAGGCAAAAGCCCTTGAGAATTACTTTATAAGTGTCACAACAACCATTATTTTCCATGTAAGGGTAATCATCCTCGCTATCAACCCCACCATTACCTATGATAAACTATAAAGCATAATCCATGGGATCCCATTGCATACTTGTTTGTAAGAAGTATCACATTACACAAGTTGTTTCTTATACAAGGAATTCAAATTATCAATCATGATTTGATTCATTCCTTTTATAGTTTCCATAGTTGAGAATTCCCAACATCTTCCTTAAACATTCAAACATAAAAAGTAAAATAAAGGGCATTGTTAGGGTCTTTCCAAGTGATGACGATTCTATAGAGGATTGAAAATTAGGGTATGAGATTAATGAAATAAAACTTATTGTGGTCTCTTTGGCTATTCTAGATAGGATAGAAAATTAGGGTATGACATTAATGAAATAAAACATATTATGGTCTCTCCGGTCATTCCATACATGATAGAAAATAAGGGTATGATATTCATGAAATGAAACTTGTTATGTTTTGTACAAGATGAATATCTGTGAAATAAAATTTGGTATGGTGTCTTTAGCCATTCTATACAACACTAGACGTTACAATATGAATGTAAGTGAAATAAAACTTGATATGGTTTCTACAACTATTTTATATAGGATTGAAAATTAGGGTATAAATATTTCATGAAATCAAACTTGTCATATTCTTTCCAACCATTCTATACATGATTGTTAATCAATATATGTATATTCATGAAATAAAACTTTTTATGGTCTCTCTGACAATTCTATATAGGAATGGAAACGAAGGTATGAACATTCATGATATAAAAAAAAAAAAGGTTATTGTATCTCTAACCATTCTATACAAGACCTAAGATATTGGTATGATTTTAATGAATTGATAACTTCTTATGGTTTCTCTAGCTAGTCTATACATGACCACTAAAAATCACTATATAAATATCTATGAAAGAAAACTTGTTATAGTGTATGTAGTTGTTCTATATAGGACTAAAAATTAGAATATGAACTTACATGAAGAAAACTTACCACAAGAGTCCTAGTCTTTCATGAAAATCACAACTCCCCTTTTAGTCCAGTCAATGGACTTTGACAAATCCCCATCCTCTAAATACTAGTATTGAGGGTTTGGAGAGTTGGAAAAGTATTTCTTTATATCCAACTTGGCACCCAAAAATTTGACCTTGAATTCCTTGTGAATCTAATCTAGAAACTGGTTCAACTTCAGTTTGTAGGATAGATTCCCCTAGTTGTTGTGTTGGTGAATGTACAAAATTGTCTTTAAATACAAATAACATCTTTTGTTTGTTTTCAAGATCATCATATGCCTTCTTGTGATAAGTGAGCCACAATCCAAGGAGCTTCATGATTGCATCATCTTCCCTCGAATATTTGTTATCATAATTGATGATAGAAAAATATTCTCTAGAAGCAATACCTACCATGACATACAAAGATAGCACAACAAACAATAGAAGGATGCATGCGTAATGTGGAGTGTACTGATGTAATATCATAGTATCTTAGTTGTTAGGACTTCCAGACCTGCATATTTCACATTTCATTTGAACTCTATACTTTCCATCCAGTTCCTCCTGAAGACTAGACATTATCAATAATGTATTTGAGATAATATTAATTTCCCATGGCCCGATATATCTAGGAGGTGGACCACTACAAATCATCTTGCAAAAATTACTTGAAATTAGTGAACATAGATGCAAGCACAAATACACTTGAGCTACAAAAATAAAGCAAATGTAAGAAGTCTAATTTAGATTCTTTGAAGTTCCAATTATCCTATAGTCACTCACTTGAGCTAAAAAGGAAAAACAAATGTACAGAAGTCTAGAGTAGATAAGGCAATTCTTCATATGAACCGTCTATGGGAAGTAGTTTGCATGCAAGTTTCCAATTGTTGAAGCAATAAAGACACATGGCATTCAAGTCGAACCAACTGTGGGATTTTTACTTTATCCTTATGTCACTGGTCTTCAATGCAATTCCCAATGCAGTGACTTGTTCAGAAATTTAATTGTTTATGCGTACATGAGATTGGGACAATATTACATTTCTAGCATTGTTTAAACATATAATCAAAATTTTCTATATGGATAGGAACGAACAATACCATCACCACCTTTAATTTTCCAATGAAACGAGCTGAAAAAAAATAACCATGCCTATTGCTCATGTTGGAATTTGACAATAAACTTATTTGTGTTTTAAAAATACCATTTTCCCTAAGTCCAAGAAAGCATTAACTTTTTTAGTTTTTTTTTATTATGGTTAGAGAGATTCTTTCCATTTTTCATGGGCTACTGAATGAGACAAGCTTATGTGTTGCCTTCGACTTTTCTATTTCTCAAGTGGTTGATTTTTTTTAATCCTCAATGTCTCAAATAATTAAGGTTTATAATACATCTTTTGGATCCATCACATTAATATTTTTCCTATTGACGTTTCAAACCAACAAGTACAATTCATCTTTAGGAAAAAATGATGAAGAATGTAACCACCCTCCTCCCAAATCTACCCAAGTAACTGACCAAATGGGGTAAAGATGTGATGAAGGGTTACTATGATATGATTCAACTCCCTATGTATCAATTAAGGAAGTTCAACTGATGGAATGTAGACAACTTGGCCTTCTACACCTGCAACAGAACCTCGAAGAGCCATCTGACCCATCCAAGTGACCAACTCCTGAGACAAACTTACATTTTGTTGCAATAAAGTCTTGGTCTTTCCTTGACATGGGCATGCATGTGACTAGGACCCTCCAGTCGCTCCCACAACAAGGCATGCATGCAACTGGGGACTTTTCCAGGTAGTTTTGTGCCAACGACTCTGGATTTTGTGCCACTTTTTCAGGTCCAGGACTCATGTCACTACCCAGAACTCCATGAAACTTCAATAAATTATAAGTAACATAAAAACAATGATACAATGCAAATACTTGAACGAGGACTTGAATGGACCCCTACTAGTCATGACAGACATTTCGTCAAACATGCCACAAATATGCATTCTATAGGTTTAAACAATAGATATGAGCATAGGCGTCTCACACTTATATGAGAATCACTAAGAAACATTGTTTCCTCATCACAATAAATGCATTACCATCTATTAAGCCATATATCCATTGTACATTTAGTGATTAACCAAAATATGATGAGAGCCATACATTTTCATTGTCATAAAACTCACTTATAACCAACATATAATCAACAAAAATATCAAGGATATAACATCCATATAAGCCACATATAAACAAGTATATTTACCCATAAAATACCAATGAGAAAGAGCTCGTGTTGATGATTTCATAAACTCACCAAGTATGGGACTCCCACGAACCAACCAATAATAGACTAGGTTGAACCAAATATTTATTTTGGCTAGTCATGCCCATGCCATATTCCAAGAATGAATGTGGGATCTCATAAAAAAAATCAATCAAAACCATCCAAGACTTCAAAAGGCCAAACCACTTCAACCCTCAACTAGTGATTCCACCTCACAGTCGGACATCACTAACCATTACTAGATTTCTCTATATCCAAGCTTTCGAAGGCTTTATAGCATTTTTCTAGCTAGGGCTTCCAGGACTAGTAACTCAACCCACATTTGTTGTTGGGATTTTAGAGTGTTTGTCCAACCAGGGCTTTCAGGACTATTAACTCAACCCACCAAGGGATTCCAGAGCATTTTTCCAACCAAGGCTTCCAGGACTAGTAACTCAACCCACCAAGGGCTTCCATAGCGTTTTTCTAACCAAGGCTTCCAGGACTAGTAACTCGACCCAAGTTGTTACAGGGCTTCCAAAGTGTTTGTCCAACCAAGGCTTCTAGAAACCAATAACTCAACCCACAGCCAAAGTCTCAAGAAAATGAACGAAAAAATAAAATTAATACCCACAACACCATGGTTATCCAATAAATGTAAAGGATAGGCAAAACCACTATCAATCCAAGCAATCCTCCATGCCAATAACAGATCATAACAAAGAAACCACATGCATGTGCCATGCATTCCAAAACTAGCAAGGAAATCATACATGCAACTCGGGAACTATAAGAAAAATCTATTGTAGCTACTCATCTCAATGTCCTCTTCTGCTTTCCTAATTTTCCTTTTTCCTTCTTGCTCCAAATCCCAAGTATGCGACACTCCTCCAAGAGTGCTCCAAGAAAACTCTAAGCGCCCAAGAGCATGAGAGAGAGAGAGAGAATAGAATGAGAGCTCCAAAACTGAACTAATCTAAAGCCATGAAATAATCCTCAAAAGAATTTTTATTAATGAGGCCTCTATTTTCTTCAATTTTCCATTATTTTCCTTCATTTTCCTCCTCACATGCAACTTGTGACCTTTCACCTTCATTTTCTCCTAATTTCCATTATTTTCATAAATAAATGCCGATAAATATCATTTTTCCTTTCCAAAGCCTTAGCCATTTCCTTTGCCAATTTCCATATCCATTAATTAATCACAAGTGATCCCCATCACTATGTTTCTGCCCAACATTCAACTTGGAATGCATGTCCCATGACCAAGGTCTTATTTTACCTTTATTAAATTTTTACTTGGATTTTTGACTAGGGTTGTTGCATAACCCTCCCCCTTGAGGGAACACCATCCTCGGTGTTCAATGACACCTACGACCAACAAGACTGGTAAAAGCAAAACATACTGCCCATGGAGCTTTATAACTTAGCTCATTGCAACATTTACAATGATCAACCTGTTGAGAACCAAACCAACATGACAACATAAAAACATGACAACCATAATGATGTGACACCCATACCGCTTATTAGAGCTTTAATCCTGATCGATCGCTCGGTTTTAGAGCGTGAGCATATTTCTCCTTATGGCTCCACCTACAATACAAACTAGTCAATTATATGATCAACATCTTTAACATACTTTTTAAGCAATGACACATGGAAAACATCATGGACTTTCACTTTCGGAGACAACACAAGTCAATAGGCTATTGGTCCAATCCTTTCAAAGATATTGAAAGGTCCACAAAGCCTAAGTGCCAACCTTGCACACGATCCAATCCTCAAGGAGCTCTTCTTGGGCTTGATGCGTAAGTATACTTTCTCCCCAACCTGAAACTCCTTAAACACCTTGTTTAGATCTGCATAACTCTTTTGTCTATCTTATGTTGCCTTTAGATTATTCTTGATTACCTGCATTTCCTATTCCATTTCTACCAACATGTCCAGTTTGATCAACACCCTGTTCACTGGATCACTCCAACTGATGGGAGTCTTACAACTCCACCCATACAGTGCATCAAACAGACTCATCCTCAAAGATTTATGATACCCATTTTTGTAAGCAAACTCAACCGGTGGAATATACTCTTCCCAATTTCGTTGTTGATGCATCACATACATCCTTAACATATCCTCCAATATCGTGTTGACCCTCTCTATGTGTCCATCTATTTTTGGATGATAAGTTGTGTTTAAGGGAAACTCTATAGCCAAACCTATAAATAACTATTTCAAGAGCCTAGAAATGAACTTAGCATCCTTATCTGATATGATATTCTTTGGTAAACCATGCAACCTCACCATATCCATGATGAATACTTGTGCTACATAATTAGATGAATAAGTAGACTTCATTGGGAGGAAGTGTGCTACCTTAGTCAACATGTCCATAACAACCATGATAGAATCATGTTGTCTAACTGTCCTCAACAAACTTGTAATGAAGTCCATGGAAATGACCTCCATTTCCACTCTAGAATGGAGATTGGCTATAGTAACCCACCTGGATGCTTGGATTCTTACACTCTTCCTTTACCTGTTGATAATCCAAGCATCTACCCACAAATTATGCCATTTCTTTCTTCAAGTTCAACCAGTAGTAGAACTTATTCACTGCTGTCAATGTCTTATGATATCTCAGGTGACTTGAATATGGTTTCACATGAAACTCTCTTAAGATAAGCTTCTTGAGCTTGTTGTCATCTGGCACATATATCCTATCCCTAAATATGACCATTCCATCTGTTGTGAGATGATAATCCACATCTTTTGCACTTGTACCTGTACCTGTACTCTGTTGTAACTAGTGCTTGAGCTCCATGTACCTATTATATTGCTGACCTTCCTGTAAGATCTGATCCTGTAAATCTGTCCCATAAGAACTCATAGCTGCTATGTGGTTCACTTGTAGCCCTGTTCTCTTTACCTTTAATGCACTTGATCTCAAAATCAAACTCACTGATTGTTGCCAACCATCTAGCTTTCCTGGCATTCAGATTCAGTTGGTCAAATAGATACCTCAATCCATTGTGATCGCTCATCAGTACAAACCTCCTACCAAGAAGATAGTTCCTCCACATCTTCAATGCATGGATGATCACTGCCAACTCAAGATCATGCGTCAAATAATTTTGCTTGTTCTCATTCATTTTTTGTGATTCATGGCATACTACATGTCTATCCTTCATAAAAAATCCACTAAGTCCTCTTTTCCAAGCATCTGTACATACCACAAATTCTCTGTCTAGATGTACAATCTTTAGCACTAGAGCATGTGTCAACAATTGTTTCAACTACTCAAAACTTGTTGCACATTCCTTTGTCCATTCAAAATTCTTACCTTTTCTTTGCAATAATGTGATGGGATATGCAATCTATGAGAAGTTCTCGATGAACCTCCTCTAATAACTTGCTAATCCCATAAATGATCTTACCGTATCCACATTCCTAGGAGTTTCCCACTCCATGATAACCCTTATCTTCTCTAGATCTACTATGATGCCTTCCTCGGAAACCACATGTCCCAAGTAATTTAACTATGCCTGAAAGAAACTACATTTGCAAAGCTTGATATACAACTAATGCTCTCTTAGAAATCTCAACATTGCTGCTAAATGTTCGACATGTTCTTCCTTATTTTTAGAATATATCAATATATTATCAATGAAAACAATAACAAACTTGTCCAAATAAGGATGCAACACATTATTCATTAAGCACATAAAGGTAGATGGAGAATTCATCAAACCAAAAGGAACTACAACAAACTCATAATGTTTGTACCTAGTCTGGAAGTTGTCTTGTGAATGTCATCTTCTTTAATGCGTACCTGATGATATCCTGATTTCAAATCAACCTTCGAGAAAATTGCTACTCCCTTCAACTGATCGAACAAATCATCAATCCTCATTAACAGATACTTGTTCTTAATGGTCACCTTGTTCAACTGCTTGTAATCAATATACAAAATGAGAGTACCATCCTTCTTCTTCACAAACAATACCGGTGTGCCCCATGGTGATACACTTGACTTAATATATCCCTTTTCAAGCATTTCCTTCAATTGCAAATTCAGCTCTACCAACTATGGAGTGCTCATCATGTATGGTGCTTTTGATGTTGGTGTTGCCCCTAGTACCAACTCAATAAAAAAATATACTTCCCTGTGAGGCGGAAAATATGAAATCTCTACAGGAAACACATCCTGAAACTGTTGTAAAACTGGGTAGCTTCCCAAAGCATCCACATCCTCAACTTCCTTATATTTTTCACTAGAAATATGTACCACAAATAACACACACCCTTTCCTACGACTACGCTTTGCCTACATAGTTGTAACCATTCTAACTGATGGTGCCTTCTTGTTACCCTGAAAGACTCTCTATTCTCCCTTGTCATCAAATCACTTAATAACTTTGTCATAACAGTCCACCTTGGTCCTATGGAGATACAACCAGTTTATACCCAAAAGCATGCTATACGAACCCAACATCAATACATTCAAATGTATTGATGTATACATACCATTCAACTCAAATGCACAAGCTCTTACCCAATGATGAACTCGTTTCTTTGTAGATGTAGCCAACTATACAAACCAATATTCTACATGCACTCTGTTATTCAAACCACACTTATCCACCAGGTCAGGATTAACATAATTATAATTAGATCTAGGGTTAATCAAAATATAAATAATTGGATCATAAATCTTACTGTCCATCTCAAATAGATGTTTGGTGATCTTCCTACCTGTTATCTAATGTTGCATAGATTCGAGGAACACTTTGTCCAACATCCTCCACTATCTGTGCTTCCTAAGCAATGTAGATCTACGGTCTACCACCCTGATGTTGTGGAAAATATCTCTTGCGATGATCTTTTCCACAAGTCCAACATTGTATAGGCTTCCAACATGCACCCTTGTTTTTCTCCTCAAATTGAAATCCCTGCCCTTTGTCAGATGCATTGAAATTATTGTGTGGTATTGCATTCTCTTTGTTTCCTATGTCCTGAGGCCTTGCTCGCTTCTTATCCCATTTCCCTTTATTCTTATCATTACCCTTCTAGTCTTGCTTAGTCTCAGATCTACACTTTGATTGCTCATAACAATGCTTTAGCTTCTGGATGACCTCGTCCAATGATCTAGGCTCATCAAACTCAATCCCATCTTTGAATGCTATCGACAACCCACTGATGAATCTCTGAATCTTGGCCTTCTCCTCCTTGAGGTAACACACATATCTCAACAACTCCATAAATCTGATAGTGTACTCCTCTTCGGTCATAAAGCCCATCTTTAACTCAAAAAAATCTTTTTTCCAGTCGTCATAGTACCTATCTAATAGATACTTCTTCCTAAATAGTCTCCCGAATTCACCCCAAGCCAACTCTTGCTCATCAATATCTCTGAAGCTATTTACATATTCCCACCAGATATTTGCTTTACCTTTAACACTGAATGTAGCTATTCTAGCCTTCATGTTCTTTGAATAATTTTGCAATCTGAATAACTTATTCATTCCATGAAACCATGCTTCTACATCATGTGTTTTCTTCCTTTCCCCATTGAATGTAGGTGTCTTTGCTTTCTTGAACTCATCTGAAAAATATCCCCCTCACTCCTCCTGTAAGGATGATAATGATGATGACCATGATACTTGTCAGAACCAAAACTATAACAGTACTTGTGTCCATCACCCCCCCCCGCCCAGAGTATCCAAGAAACTGACATCTTTATCTGACCTGTACCCACCATGAGACCTACTACCATATGCCCCATTAGTTATGTCCTCCTATCCATGGTTGATCTAAAGTGGTCACTGTATTTGCAGTTTTGAACAAACTCTGAAGTATTACTGCATTAACCTCTGCTTGTTTCTCCTGTGCCTACATGATTATGTCATTATCTTCTTTACAACTTCTTATCTCCACCTTCAAACTTCTCAATGTGCCTGCTAAGTCAAAAGAATACTCAACACCATGCTGCTCATATGATCCATAGGGAGAGTCTCGAGAATTGTAGTCTACCATCTTGCTAGTCATCTTTGTTATTTCTCTTCCTGCAAGGTATATCATGTCAACTAAACCAAAATATAAATAAACCAACGTATCCCAGTGTAGTTCGTGGAAGGATATCTCGCCTGCAAGACTAACCAGATTAGCACAACACACACACACACACACACACACACATATATATATATCAACATTTATTCATCTTTTCAATTCTTATCTAGTCATCAATGCATGACCATACCAACCACATCCTATGATCTCATGCATGAAATCTACAACCACATCAATATATGCATAATAATATATAAGCATCGACATAGATAACTAATGTGTAATTGACATACACTCATGACGACCACATGAAACAACAACACCATCAACTTCCACATGGCGACATCACTGTAACCATGACCAACACCATGCATATACAATAAACACATAGACCACAAGCATAAGGAACACATATATGCAACCAACATGAATTCATGACCAATACACCACCCATCCATTCCAAGGGGTGAACAATGCTCTGATACCTCTATGTGACCACCCTCCTCCCACATCTACCCAAGTAATCGGCCAACCAGGGTAAACATGTGATGAAGAGTTACTATGATATGATTCAACTCCCTATGTATCAATTAAGAAAGTGGAACCAGCAGAACACAGAAAACCTAACCTTCTACACTTGCAACAGAACCCCCAAGAGCCATCCAACCCATCCAGGTGACTAGCCCCTGAAACAAACTGACATTTTGTTGCATTAAAACTTCAGTCGCTCCTTTTTCATGGGCATGCATGATACTGGGACCCTCCACTTGCTCCCAAAATAAGGCATGTGTGTGACTGGGGAATTTTCCAGGTAGTTTTGTGCTAGTGACACTGGATTCTGTGCCAAATTTTTAGGGATGGGATTCAGTCCACTGCCCAGAAGTCCATGAAACTTCCATAAATGATAAGTAACATCAAAACAATGATACAAAGGAAAATACTTGAATGAGGACTTGGCTGGACCCCTACTAGCCATGACAGGAATTTGGTCAAACATGTCACTGTAGAGCCTCTATTCTACACCTACTTATCTACTATTTTCCTCAATCATTCCTTATCTTTCCTTATCTTTTGCCTCATTTTCACCATAAAACCACCCAGATCATTACATTAGGTGTTATTAAGCATGATTAAGTAAGTTTTGCTAATGGATGACTATTTGTTTAGATTTTGACTTACTTGCAGGAATCCCGCAACTATCTGATGATCCTGTAGCTATCTGAAGATCCTGCAGCTATCTGAAGATCCTGCAGCCTTTTTGTTAAACGCAATGTTCCACGTGTCGATTTTCCAGATGAGCCACATGGGCACTTAGGTGTCAACGTGCTCGAGGTTCCTGTCCCATTTTTCCAGCCATCCACGTCGTCTTTATCCACGGTCAAAGCTGGGCAAGTCACGGTCAACTCAAGGCAGTTTAACGGTGATTGTGAGCTGCTTGGTCACGTCATGTTAAATGGTGATTTGTCCATGTTCTACAGATGGCAGGAGACATGATCCAACATGGGATTCATTACCCATGACGACAGAACCACTAACTCCTCCACGCAGCCGCATGAAGTGTCAAGGAACCATGAATACGCATAACAATTTATTTACTTTTCAGTTAATCAGTTGCACGGATAGGCTATCTTAGAAACTTCTATAAATAGCTGCGTCTATGTACGCTCATTAGGATTTTTATCAGTTGTAATTTGATGAACCTGTGTTACATTTTAAAGCATTCTGCACTCTGTTTTTAGTGCTATCCTAGCACTCTGTTTTATACATTTTCTGCAATGAAGAAATAGACATAGCACTGTTTTGAAGTTTCCAGATCTCTGAGTTTTTCTTATGGCTGAATGGACAGAGGGCCCCTGCTCATTTCTGCCACTGTAAAGTATTTTATGTGCAGTATCATTTTCTTTACTTATTTATTTCCTTAAGCATGTATAGTTTCTTTTATTTGTTTTCCTTTCTTTCAAGCTGATCAATGTTATTTCCTTGCAGATTTCTTTAGCCCGGGATTTGTGTGTGTATTTGCTTTAATGTCTAATGGTAGTTGCAGTTGTCTTATTCATTATGCTGCCCTCTTTACTCTGTTTTTTTAGATTAGCTTTAGCATAGTTCTACAAGTTGGATGCTAACTAGTTTATGCTCTCCTTATCATGAATAGCTTATCTTTCAAGAGAACAGAATATTGATTAATTGCAGCTTGTATTTGAGTAGATTTGGCTTGTGATACTAACACTTTTTCCACTTGCTCACATATGTAGGAAGCAGTATGTTGGAAAAGGCTTAGTAGTGTTACAATTTGTCAAATAGAGTAGATTAGAGTTTTTTATCAATTCTTGGATTTGTCTTCAGCTACCTTCTAATCGTGTTTTATGCAATGGCGGTAGAAGCAGGGAGTTAGAAGGAGATCATCACTAACAACAATCCTTGAAGTGATTTTTCTTTTATTTGCAGCAATATGGATAGAGACTAATGCCATTAGATTGTGGTCATTTACTTTCAAGTCATTTATTTTCAAGCCATTTACTTTCAAGTCATTTTGATTTAAGTTCTTTTCTCTTACAAGTTCAGCAAGTAATTAGAAATCACCAACACACACACTTTCACTCATATAGAAATCACTTTCACACACTTGCACTCATTTGTCTATAATCATCATTCCATCTTAGGAAGATAAGTTAATCATAAACAACCCCCCTAAAAACAACAAAAGCTC